>VZTJ01003940.1:925902-966353 GCA_013397795.1 Orthonyx spaldingii
AACATGGTAAAGCAGGAGGAAACTTTTCTCCCTAAATGAACTGAGAAAATACTAATTTAGAAGTGGTAAACTGACTAAAAGTTAAAGTGTTGCTTTTTGTATTGTCATTAAGAAAAAAATGGAGAGGTGGGGGGACCAGAAGAGTTCTGAAGGTTTTGTTCTGGTTCTTAATTTTTTTTTCCCTTCCTTTTAAGTCTGTTAATAAACTCTCTTTATATTCTTTAAAGTTTGAGCCTGCTTTACCTACTCCTAATCCTTATCTCACAGCAAAATTAAATAAAGTCTGGTAAGTGTGCTGGCATTTAGCCAGAAACTCAAGTGAGCAAACTAAAACCGCTACACAAAATCAGTGTTTCTGCCCGGTTTTGAACTGAACTAGTACATTTCTATATTCATGTTTAGAAAATGTGCTAAATATGCTGTATCAGATTTAACGTGTCTAACTGTTTCTGTAGCGTAGTATTATTACAGAGAGGGAAAGAACCCAAATATAGTCTCCTTTGAAAACTGTAGAACATTTAGACTGCAAACTGTTTTGTTGTGATTGTAATGCCTGCATTAATGGAACCAAGAGACATCTTTTCAGTAAAGACTGAAGTCCTTCAGCTGCAACTTAAAAATGCACAGTTGCAACTTGTCATAGTTTAGGTGGAAAGGGAGCACACAATTTGGGGCATACAGCTAGGGAATACTCATCACAAAAATTGCCTGCTCTGGAAATCTAGTACACACATGTTTCACATCCCCCCCATTCTTTTGCAATCCAAGGTTTGACAAGTCAAAAGAGCCTGGAAATGCACTTCACAGTGTTTCAATGCATGTAGACTGGAGACACTTGTGTGTAGAAATCTGCTTAGCATTACCATGTGTCTGAAATGGTCAATTACACAAGCAGGAACTTTGCTTTATACTCAGATTTAAATCCTGAAACTAGTTCTGTCTAGAATAATACATAAACCGTAATATTATCTCAGTTTTCCATGGGCTTTAGGAAAAATTAGTGGCAACTGGTCATATGTTCCAAATTTATATGCATTTAATCAAAATCTCTCTGAAGTGGTAACAACATAAAAATTCTTTGTTGACTCCACCCTTTGTGCATTTCTATAGATATTGCCACAATATGTCTAGTGAAAATATGTGCTTAACTGCAGAGAGTTTTGGAAATTTCCATAGCTTTTTTTTTGAGTTTCAGTCTTGCTTGTATATGTCTGAATTTTAAATTTTCCTGCCCTATGGCTTTTAAATTAACTGTAAAAACATGCATTAGTAAATCCTGATTTATTCCCTCTAGATAAGTAAAACTGATTTGAACTTTTTTATTCTAGAAGTCCAGGGTATTTCTAAGTAAATTTTCAATCCTGTATTTCATATATTGCTTTACTTACATCACACTTTTCAGTTCAACTGTCAGGCACCATTTATCCTGGCAAAAAAAATATTAAATTTTAAAATAGGACTATGTCTTGAAAAGAGCATTAAATGTTGGTTAAATTATAGCCCAAAGGATAATACTTGTGTCTGTGAATGTGTAACAGAGTTAGTCTGGCAATGAGTAGTTTTGAAAATCTATGCTTTGTACCTAGTTCGTAATGATTTTCAATATGAATCAGTTTCTTGTGCTCTGCAGATGTCATAAAATTATTTAAAGAATGTACCTGAATCTGTAATGGAGTATCACTGATTCACAAGGATGTTGCAGTGAACTTGAAAAATTAGCAAATCACTCACTGAGAGTATATAGCACAGAGATAATATTTAGATAGTATAGGCACCTGGATTTTAAGACTTGGGCATTGCTAGACTTGATCACTAAAATGTAGTAAAATTCAGGATAACCTGAAGACTGATAACCTGTAATACTTTCCTCATTTGTCTGTTTTTATATCATGGTTTTACTATTCCTGTAGTTTGAATGGATAAAGCAACATACTTTAGCATCCTTCCAAAATCTGAATTCATTTTTTTCCCACTGAGATATAGTTTGATGATAATTAATTTTTACATTGTGTCATTAATTACATTAAATCTTCTTCCCCTTCTGGATAAGAAATAACATTGGTAATAAAGAAAAAGACTGCATGAGAATAGTTATCATGGAACCATGCAAAGAGAAAAAAGAACATAAGACCTGTATGTAGCATGGAAAAATGCTATAGAATGGTATATCTGAGGGCATGGAGAACATATTAGAAATGTGATGATTGAAATAAAACATTATTTAATCATGGTGTTAATAATGTTAATCAATGAAAATTATTTTTTTGCAAAACGTTTCAAAAATTGTGGAAGTATATAAGGCACTTTTTTTAGTCAAAAAGTCAAATTCTTTTTTAATCAAAAGTGCTGTAGAAAAAAAGAAAGTTTCCAAACTAGGAAATATTTGTGTAGCTCTTAGTGGTGAAAGGGAAAAGTGAAATAATTAGGAATGCATCTGGAATATGAGCCCTCTTGGAAGGGCCAGATTGGCTGCCGAGTGGTATTGTCAAATATGTGTTGGGAAGGACTTGTTCCTAGGTTTACTCTGGAGTGAGGAAGTACAAATGAAGTCTTCTGGAGGCCTTTTCTGACATACTCATCTGATGTTGTGTTGGTGATGGGCCAAGCACTTTCCCTAGAATGTTTAGGGGGGAGGAACAGGGAAGCAACAGTGATGGTCGGATATTTTAGTGAAAGGGAGCTGGTTTTGTGGTTTTTGCCTGTGAAAAAACTATTTTATCATCAGAAGCTATTCTTCATCAGCTAGGTAGAGACAATTCATCAGCTGGGATAATCCTTGTACTACAGATGAGATAGTTGTGATAGAGTAGGTAACAAACCATTGCTCTGTTGTATTTTTTCATAAGCAGTATGGCCTTCATAACTTTGTATATTATGTAATATAGTGAAACTAATTTCCAGTGAAACCATTAATTTTGAGGCTCTCTTTTAGCCTATTCTGGTTTTGTGTCTCCTGACTCATTAGCAGTCAGCTTTTTATAATGCGATTTTCATCAGGATAGTACAGGTTTATTCCTTAGTACTCCTTCAGGGGTGAAACAAAGCTGCTTAGACAGCTTTTTGGTGCCAAAAGGGTCAATACTTGCTCTGATAAAAAGAAGAAGTTAGATCAAACATCTTATTATTGCTCCCTTGCCTGGATGTTCTTTTCTAGTGTTATTTGCTCTGTTTCATTTTAGTAGTAACAATTATGTCTTGGTCTGCGTGGACAAAAAAATACAATCTGATGAAGTATCAGCTGCAGACACAGAGTCCACCTGAATTTTGCCCTAAACCTTGCAGAATTTTGAAAACAAAAGTTGCAGGTCAGGGACCTCAACATTTATCATCAGGCACTTCCATCTTCAGATAAGATTATTTTATACTGGAAGCTGCATGAAACACTATACCATATTTATAAAAATAGTTTATAACCCAAAGGGAAGGAAGTTAGAAAACCTGTTGTTTGTGTCTTTTGAAATGTTTGTCTGGGTCCACCAGGCCTGTGCTATCATGCAAAAAACCCTAAAATCACACAATCCCCCCCAAGCCAATCGTATCCCGCAGTATTTATGAATTGTTGCAATTTGTTTTTTGTAAAGAAACAATGCCAACGAAACAATTTTTTTTTGCTTGGCAGGCAGCTGTCTTCAAACTTTTGATACCTGTAGTGTTATTTTTTGCTCAAAGTATTCTCTAAAAAGGAGTATAAACAAAAAACCACCCCCAGAATTCAAGAAATCTCAGCTTTTAGTTGACAGTCTTGCATTAATTCCAGAGCACCAGCGGCTGCAATTGAGAGTCTCCACTGAAATCTCCACTTCAGTAAATAATGTAAATTTCTAGCTTTTCTGGTGAAAATATAAGCTAATTGCAAGGATAGAAAACTGATACCAAAAGTGGTTATCTCCCTGCTAATTTTATATATTACATTTTTGTAAGGAAGGAGGGATTAAGATAGTTCTGATTCACAGTCTTGAACATATAGTTGGCAGTGTTTAATAACAAAGCATGGCACGAAAACAGTCTTCCACATTTCTGTATGCATTCTGCTAAAAAGTTTTGCAATGGATTATTTTTCCAGATGAAATTGCTGCTTAGCCAAAACCAAATTTGTGGGTGGAATTGGGCTTACTTTCACTAATTGGCAGTTTGCCTGATTTCCGTACTTGATTTGGGTTTATAAGCAAATCATCAATATTAATTAATTTCTTCTTTTTTGAATATGTTCTAATCATACTCTAATTTAATACTTTTCATCTTGGACATATGTAGCACTCGGGCAGAGACCGTCTCTGACCAAACCAATGCACAAAAAGACATTGCTACATTTGTACTTGATACATGTGGGGTAACACTTTTAAGCTATTCAGAATATAAAACAATTTTGAGCTATATTTGTGATGTGTAAGAAAGTCCCTATTTTCTTATTTCACCCTCAGTCTGCAATAAACCATATATTAAAGAAGAGGTAAGCAATTTATATCCCAGTTAAAGTGAAGCTTTATGCCCCATATGTTTCAGTAGGAATTGACAAGATACCTGAATTAATCATAGAATGGTTTGTGTTGGAAGGAAGGGCATGGATTTGGATGGCATAGTCATGCACGACTCAAAGAACAGAAGGCTGAGTGTGGCACAGAGTATTAACATGACGTTTCTTCCATTTAAAAGAGCTTTGTGTCTTTAGAATAATGTCATTGTCTCAGCCTAAGAGGTCAGAAGATAAATTCATTGTATACTGCTTTTAGTATTTGTTTATGTTGAAGTAGATTCATAGAGTATGTTTAGGGTGTTTTAACTTTTATGTCTACTAAACAGATTTTCTGAAATAAATACTTACGATTGAATTACCTTGTATTTAAACATAACATAGCAAAAATGAGGATGTACTCCTCTATTGCAGAATTACATCACAAGACTGTGATTATCCTCTGAGCTAGATGATGATGTAATAAGATTAATTTTAATATTGAGAATTGAGATATTTAACCTCTGCTGTTTACAAGAGGATTAAGAATGTTATTACAATTGCTAAAGGTCTGAGCCAGAATTTCTTGTAAGTAATGTAGTCAGTCTCCAGCAACCCCTGAAAGCTGCTGAATTCCCATTTCGGTAGCATATTTTACCTCAGGGGAACTATGATGTGTTCTCACACTGTTGCCTAATGAGATAAACAAAATTGAAAATAATGTTAGCAAGTCTTAACTCCTACCTGCATCCTTTCCGCTTTCCCCGGCTTTTGATCTGTTTTCTACAACTGCTAGTTTTTCTTATATATCTGGGGCAAAATATAGAATCAAGCAATGTATTTGAGGAGGAAACAGAATATATATCACTGAGTTACAGGTGTAACAAATTTGAATAATTTTTTAAATACTAAATTTCAGTTTGGAAATGTTATACTTGGAAAATTCTGTCTAGGCTTATGCAAAAAGATAGTCTCCTACGTTCTCATATTAGTTTTTCACTGAATTAGACATGTTAAGACTGTGGTGGTCAGTGAGCTATCTGAGATATAATCCAAGTGCCGGAAAGAAAAATTGCATCGTAGTCTGTTTGTAGATGCTGACAAGGAGATATTATTGTCTGTCCCCTACTGAGTGTGTACATAGACAGGAAGAGGGAGGAGAGGAAATCTGGCCAACTTTTGTTATGCTTTACTTTCTCTGCTTTTATAACAGGCAGGCCCATAACCATGTTCCCAAAAGTGCTCTCAGCATCCCCACAGGCAGCTGGCTGCTACTGCCTATTTCTGCTGTAGGTCTCCTTTATCTTACTCAGTGCCTGTTGCTGAACCTGCACACCTCCAGTGCCAAGCCATCCCTACTGTTAATTGAAACCTCATGATTAAGTGTTTTGTTGCATCAGCACAGTTGGAAGTCTGACCTCACCTATTAATGACAGCTCACTTATCCAAAGTGTTTCTTGAAACAAAGGTGGTAAAAATATTGTACAAATGCTTGATTGAAATAATTTTTTGTAATTTATTCACTCCCTCACTATGAAATAATGTATTTGCTTGTTTTTAATATTTTCATTGTGGAAAGGGTTTGATAGCTTAAATATTGAAGTACATCCGAATATTTTCTATATACAGTCAATGTATATCAATAGGCACATATACTTCATGTAAAATTTTGTGTTTGAAACTAGTAAAGGACAAATATATGAGAATATTTTTATTGAAAATTAATTATTATAAGACCCAGTACCATTACTATACTAATAGGTATAGGAACCATTTGCTTACTCAAAAATTGTGTTTAGTTCTTTGACTGTGTTCTTGCATTTCCTTTTCACTTTTTATCTAGAAAATAGTTTTTGTCACAATGTATAATTGCCATTTCTCCTGGTTTTGCTCCGTGATTGTGTAAACCATAAGCAACAATTGAGCAGGGGCTTTTCTAATGATCTCTGACGAGGATTCATCTTGCCAGTGCTGAGTGTTTAAAATTATGATGAATTTTTGCACTTCCAGGGGTTGGTGGGTGAGCTTTATGTTGATATTTTTGCCATACTGTGTTTTACCTAACCTGTAGGTATGGATGTATGAATGTCCATAAATGGAGATATATATATATATATATATATATATATGTATGTATGTATGAATGAAGCCATGATTAAACTCTTGTTATATCAAAACTGCTTCACAGAATTTTACATGTTTTGATGAGTAAGTTTCTGTGAATGAAAGCATAGCTAATGAACCATTACATAATGACTTATACACTGGGACGAAAGGTATCTACGTGGGAAATGGAAGAGAGAGATTCAAGGCCTTGCTCTGCCAAAATAAAAGCAAAGGCATAAACCAGAATCTCTGTTTGAGGGGAGCTTCTTGTCTCAGTGAATGCTGAGAGGTAAGCTACTCCAGTTCTTTTTGAAGCTCACTTCACAAGTATGCTGACTTTTTACCCTTCCAGTACTCCAGTAAATCACTGCCTCAGTCAGGAACAGAACAGAGAGGAACAGTGTGAACAGAAGGGCTCACATCCCACTCAGTGGTACCTGTGTAATTCCCTCAGACTGGAAGAGCAGGGTGAGCATCACACTGATCACCACAGGCCACTTCCAGGTGGGACATTAGCTTGTGCACTGCCAGCATGGGTATCTCCACATCCTGATTCCCTGAGCGGTATGGGTATCTTTGGTTTCTGGCCTCGAACTGGCAGAACTGGGTGCTTGAATGTGGATTCCCCATTGTATTATTGCAGCCTTTTCTGAATATTGGACTCTTGGGGTAAGAGTCAAGGGAGAGAAGGAGAGTTCTTGATTAAAATAAAGAACATGTGTCTTAATGACTTCATTCTTCATGCTATAAGATACTGTAGGACATTGTAAGGCAATAAGATTGTATGACTGAGCATTGGAAAATTTCAGAATACAAGACTTGTAAAACTACTACTAATAATAATTCAGTTAAATAAAGGAAACACTTTTCTCCTTCCAATAATACTGGGAGAATGTAGCAGACAAACTTCCTCTCAGTTCAAGGATGTTCAGGATGTTCAGTACTAGGATTTAGCTTCTCATGGACTGCACAGATAAGAATTTGTTGTCAAATAAGTTGCTTAAGTGACTATTTTGTCAGTTTTGTCTGTGAAGTAGCTGGAGCAGTAAAGCAAAGCACTTTGGGCATGTACAGAATGTGAATAAAGATTAAAAAAATCTTTAGGGAAGAAGAGAAGGCTGAAGGAAGAAGCAAGAAAATCCTGATTATTTAATATATATGAACTTTACTAGCACTTCACTGGAATGTGACAAAACAAGATGATAACTTAAATGTTTTTTTAAAGTATGAATTTTCAGTAAGAGGAATCAAATTAATATGCAAAGGAACTAAATGACCACTGTGTTGTACTGAATTGTCTATATGGATTAAAGCTGATTTCTGTAATGCACTTTTTTTTGTCAAATGGTTGTATACTCACATGCTTAGAAAGTTATAGTAATTGTTTTCTTTACTGTGTAATTAGTGCTATTAACCAGGCTTTCCTGTTTGTCACTGTGATTTTATTGTCCTTAAGCCAAGATCTCAGGTCCTTACAATTATATTTTAACAGAATCTTGGAATATACATTTTTACTAGCTAAGCTTTGATGCAATGAAAGCAGTAACTCAGCCAAAATTCCTGTTGGTTCAATAGAAAGAAGGATCCAGTCTTTAAAATGAAAGTAAAGGATTCAATAAAAAATACTTGAGCAGGGCCAGAATTATTTATGTCCAAACAATGATGAATTATATATAAAATGAAATAATTTCACATTGGGCATTTTATTTACAATACCATTCTCAAAAATAATTACTGTTGCTTTAGAAAGCAGAGTAGATATTTTTGGTTTGCATGGAGTTAAACTCACAGCTACTACACATAATGAGAAATTTGCAATCAACTTTGGTAACAAGTAAGTTAAGGTGCAGAGAACTTGGAAATCCTTCTAATTTCAGGTCAAAAATCATTTATGCCAAAGTGAATGAATTGTGCTAGGTGAAGGTGGAATTGTTTAAGATACTAAGCTCTGTTTTCCTGTTCTGTAATTCTGCATGATTCTGTGAACACTGAATTACTAATAAGACTGTCAGAGCACTAAATCTTATCTAATCATAAGAAAGACTTTAAAAAAGCCCCACCAAGACTCTGATGGCAAACTGGAGATAAATTTAAAGGGGTTTTTGAGATACTTGTTGTCTTTCTGTAGAGATTTAGCTACTAATAAAAATATTAGTATTTGTCTTTTCAAGCATCACAGACAGTGAAGATCTGAATATTTATCGTCTCTTTTTCAACACTTTTCTTTCTCTTTTGACCTACCTTGTGACTCCCTGTTTTCTTGAATCAATGTTTTTCAGAATAGTGGCTTCTGTCAGTCACTCCAACACTTCTATGTCTGGGCATGCTGATATGTGACAGTGGGAAGCTGACATGGAAATGGCCAAAGCAGAAAGGAGGTCTGAGCTGCATTTTCAAAGATAACTTAAAAAATAAATCATTGTTATGGGAAAATGAATATTCTCTTAAAAACAGGGCTCATTTTTACTTAGACCTTTCCAGTACTTATCCCTGAGTCATATAAATAGTAAGCATTAGAAAAATGGAGTAAGTAAACATTATGACTGTCAAAATAAGATGCATTTAGATGAAGAATCTCTAGAGGAGTAGATGGTATTACTTTATGTATTGAAATTGATGATATAGCCTTGTCAAATTACCATGAAGGGTTTATTCACATTTGGCTTATTTCTTAGGCAGCATAGCTGCCTTTCTAGTACAGACAAAGCTTATTGAAATCTTTGTCATGGGTTTTTCATGTTGTAGAATTGCACAATTAAAAACAACATTAATTAAATTTTCAGCAACCCATTGTTCATTTTGCATTTAAAAAAAAACAACTGTCAGCAAAAAACCTCTCAATGTGATATAAATCCCATTAAAGGTTCAAGGAAAGAGGATCCAATTTATTCCTTCACATAAACATGTACTGCAGAAAGAGACTTAAATTGTGCTCACTGCTTCTCAGGCCAGAGGAAAAAATTAGTAAACTCACTGAAATTACCCTTTTTGTTTGGAAGAAAGCAAAAACTTGTGAATCTCTTTCCTAATTCCGATTTTTCCTAATTATGAATAATTCTCTCATAGACTTAAATCAGGGAAGTGATTTTTTGCATCTATTGCAAAATTGGATATTCTGTACTGGCTTGATTACAGCTTAGTTTGGAAAAGCAACTTAACTTATTTAATTATCTGCATGTTCCCAGTAATCTTGGCTTGCTGGCTGTTTTCTTGTGTGAAGAAACTTGTGTGATGTCAGGGTTTTTATCAGAGGACTCCCCTATGAATAATAGCAGTGAAATAAGTAGCAGTGAAAAGGCACACAGCAATAAAATGGGAGATAATATGGGTTTTACAGATCGTAAGCAATGTTCTCTTTTGTGTTTATCTTGTTGAGTGTGGGAAAGGTGAGAGGTGTTGCAAAAAAGCCCTTGACCTCCTTATGAGAATCGGGAAAATAACCGAGGAGGAATTTATAAAACTGGGTCATAGATGAGAATTGGCTTGGAAAGCTTTCGTTATGTAAATTAGTGGTGAAAATCCAATGCACTCAGTCTTCTGCATGAGAATAACGGGTTGAAGCACAGGAAAACAGTTTAGTCTGGGATAGTTGGGGTTTTCCTGCTAGATTATTTTTGCAGAGTAATCTTTATCTCATTTTACAGTCCATGGTCTGAAAAATTCTTACAGATCAAAGTCAGGGAACTTGCAAGAGCAGGCAGCTTTTGGGCAGAAATTTTGCTAATTTGAAAAGAGAAGAAGGAAAAGCTTGAGGCAAAGAAAGAATATTAAGTTATTACACATCCTCCATTTTAATTTGCAGCAAATTAGAACAAAATTTTACATTTACTGTTATGCAAACATGTTTAACAAATACCAGTGAGATTCTAGATCATGATAGATACTTATGCTAATAACTATGAAACCCCACACAGAGTAAATTTTGTTCTTAAATAGTTTTATTTGATCAGTAGGAAATAATTTGTGTAACCATATGAATACATGTGATTCGCCTATGTTATGTTCGCTTCTAATAATAAAAATAATCCTATAAGAGGACAAGCAATTTCCTGTAAAAAGGAGATTCTTCTTTGCTACATTATTTAATGAATCTGGGGTCTGTGGAACACTAGGCAGTAGCTACTGCTGTTTTCTGCTTTACCACTGTGATGACATTTTCTCCTTGAGGTAGTGTTTTTGAGACTCCAGCAATTTTTTCTCAAGTTTTAAATAGGAGTCAGCTATTTAACCCTGTTTATAGGAGGAAATTGATCTTATAATATTTGGTATAGGTCTGGAATTAATTTTAAAAGGAAGTGCAGTTAAATTACATGTTAAAAATTGTATCCCATTGTTAGTGTTAATATGTTTCTCTTTGCAATGAGAGGTGAAAGTAATGGAATAATTACTTCATTGAGGACTTTGTAGGAGCTTGAATGTATTTTCTGACACAATCTCATTCTTGAAGCAAGGACAATTTTTTTTAGAAGGTGATGTGTAGTGGGTTGACCCCAGCCAGCACTCACACAGCTGCCTGCTCATCTACCCCACCCACACCTACCCCAGCAGGACAGGGGAAAGGCCAGGAAGAGCAAAACTCATAAAACTCATGAGTTGAGACAAGGACAGTTTGAGTGAAGGAAAAAGGGGGGAAAAAACCCACCAAGTGATGCAAAGGCAGTCATCTACCACCTTCCACAAGCAGAGTGATCCCCAGCCTGTCCGTGAGAGATGACCGCTTCTGAAAGCCAACTTGCCTTTCCCTTTCTTCTCCCACTACCCCAGTTCTACTGCTGAGCATGACACTATGTTGTGTAGGGTATCCCTTTCACCACGTAGGGTCAGCCAGCCTGACTGTGTCCCCTCACAACCTTTTGCCTGCTTCCAGCCTACTTGCCACTGCTGCAATGCCTTGAAAACTGTTACTGGTTCTGGTATAATAAATGTTGTCTTTGTGTTTTCCTTCATCTAATACTGTGAGTTTGAGGGACAGATGATTCAATGTCTGAAAATTTGTAACATACAGACAAGCAAGCCAGAGAGTGTGTCAGTTGTTATTTTTCTGTCTGGACTCCCCCATATCACTATCCTCAGAGCCAAGTGAAACAGAAATTTTGGACAGAATTGCTGTTATTTCCCATCCATGTCGAGATGGAACTCCTCCTTCCTGCTGAAAAAGTTTTTTCCCCATAGTTCCTCTCACTTTTCTTACATGAAGTGGCAAAATAAATGTCATTTCATAGTTTTCAAGCAAAATGTTTGCTTCATGTTACAACCTCTCTTCTACAGTAATATGCTCTTTTATATCACAATAAAACATGATCTGGCTAAGGCTTTGAGTCAGGGGAGATGGACTGTCAGAAGTATTTGACTCTTTTACACTTAGCCTTTGCATGTGTAAATGTGTCAGGAATTAATGTGTTCCATTTCTGGAGTCCCAGCTGGTTTTTTAAAGATTTACCAAGTACTGTAACAGTCAAAATGCCTTCAGGCTTGCAAATGAAAAGGGGCTGCACATGCAATTGGAGAGCAGGCTGATGGCATGTGGGAGAGACCCATCTGTGAAGGGTCTTGGAAACTCCATCGGTTTCACTGTGAAAAGTTGGCTTTGTCAGAAGATTATCCTGGGTTATCCTGTGGATTGGAAAGTAGGGTCTGATAAAGAAAGTGCATTGAATCTTCTTACCCTTCTGCTTAACAGGATCCTGACTTCTGTTTTACCCATTTAAAAACTTGACTGAATGGAAACTATTCAAATATGTTTTACTGCTAATTAAGAGGTAAGCCTTTCATCACTTTGAAAATGACCCTGGAAACTTGACAGCATCTGAACAATCATGTAAAACTTTGGAAATTACTCTGGTCGTCTTTATTGGATATACAAAGAACCTTAAATTAGGATGATGTAAATTGATAGAGCCTCACTAAACATAGTTATGGCTCTCTTGTACTAGCTACAAGTTTGATTTGGAGTTATCTTTCATATTGTTTAGACATGCCTGTTCCTAACACTCAACTCCAATAGTCCCATTATCTCTCCCTAACTCACAGAGGTCAGAAATCAGCCCACTGAAGAGATCTGCCTTCTTGGAGATGTCTCTAGGGAAGGCTGCCACAGAGGAAACTCTGAATGTCTCTGCCTGGGGTGAAGGATAGGCCATGTTTTGGGATATTTCTTCCATAGAAGGGCTGGGACCAGACTTCCTTGCTGCTATTTCTCTCCCAGAGGAAAGATATGGAAAGGAAAGCTTCTGCTTCTCTGATTAAAAAGTGTTGCTCAGCTTCTCCATGCTGGACCATGGAGCAATGGCAGCAAAAGACAGCCATCCACATTTCCAGGCATTTCTGTCATAGGAGGCATCTGTTTTTCTCTGCCTACAACTGGAAACAGGACAGCTCTTACATACCGCGGTCATGAATGGTAACAGATCCCAGTTTTTGGAAGGCACATAATGTAGAATATTCATCTACTTCTTTCTTCAGTTACTAGGTTGTAGTACTTTACGTCTAAAGAGTAAATCACAGTTGGTCAGAATATCTAGAATATTAATATATTTCAGGGAAAAAAAAAAATATTTCCAATTCTATCTGTGTGAAACAGCAAGTTCTGTTTTACCAGTTTGAAAATTCAGGGATATGCTGTGAGTTTTTCTCCTGGTTTTGGGCCTCTAACCATTCAGGTTAGTGACAGTTATGATCCTGTCCCCCCAAGTGAACTTAAAGGTTGGCTGTCTTCCTTTCTTTTATTTATAAAAGCTGAACATCTGTAACTGTTCTGTCCTACTCAGGAAAACATTTAGGTACCTGCTAGAAATTTCTCTCTGGAACAGCACTGTCATCTACAGAAAAAATTAATTAATAATGCAGAGGGTTTGAAAACACCTTTGTGATAGTACAGAACTAATAATTGATGTGGACATAACTGGGGGAGATATGTTTTTCTAAAATTTAGAATCTTAAAGTCCCAGGGTTCAAACTTACAAAAGTGGTTAATATTCTTAATTTAATCTTTTTGCCATATCTAATGACAGAGAGTATTCTCATAACTAGGGTAGCCTTGGAAAACTTACCTTCTTCGACCATCAGCATTATTTTGGTTGTTTTGTAACACCCTGATAGTTTATTGCAAGTAGGAGAAAATGATGCTATTGATTCCTTCATATTTAGAGGTAAGGTGATTACAAATTCTTTTTTCATTTCTAAATGTGGGAAAGGTACAAAAGTAATTGCGCTTTGTTACATAGTATTCCGTTTGGCCCTATTTCTGATTGTATTTCATTAATTAACATAGATCAGACATACATTGTGGATGTATAATACACTTCACATCTTTGCAAGCTAAGATCTACACAATATATCAAAATGTTTGAGAGTTGGAAACTTAATTTTATTATTGATAAAAAGCAAAATTTTTGTAGCAGGTATGAATTTTGCTCTCATAGATTCGTGCCAACTGATTTTTAGATTTATATGTTATTCTTCATAATTAATGCTGCTGAGGAAGTTGGTATAATTTAAAAGATATTAATTGCGAATGGCATCCGTACTTTAGAGAACAAATTTTTTTCCCTATGGATTCTGAGGCATGTTTTACCTGTGTCTAAGTCAAGTCCATATTTCCCCAGTATTTGTGTATATACTGGACTCTTTTCAGAAAATCTGCATGAAATTAAGCAACTCCACAGAACACATTTTGTGGTTCTTTAATTCTGTATTTGTTTGCATGTATATGAGATGCTAGAAATGCAAACATTTACAGAGATGGTGAGAATGGGCCAATATGAATTTTAAGCCCAAAAGTTATTTTCTTTCTCTGTATTAATCCAGATATTTTAGAACATGAAAACTGCTTAGAAGTGACAGCTCTGCCAGTATTGAAATGCTGGTAGTTTGTAAATACCGGATATTTATGTGTGGCCAGTTTTACATCCATTGCCTATAATGTGCATACTTAGGTATGCAAACAGTTGTCTTGGTTAGGTGAAACGTCTGCTTTTAGCTTTCTGAGTAAAGCTGTGTATACATTTATGTGTCAGGAGAGGAAAAAGGCATGGTTTCTGAACCCATGTGGTATCTATAATTTAGAGAGATTGTGCAGAAGCTTGTATGAGACTCTCTTATTCCTCCTTGTATTTAGCAAATTCATTTCAGAACATTATCTGTTGGACAAGGTTGTGTGCACAGTGTGGGCTCATTCATCTGGCATAGATTAGATAAAGGTCTAAGCACCAAAAAGACAGACAAATTATTTAGTACCAGATCATTTAGTACTTCCCATGAGTTATAACTTGGCTAAATTGGATCACAAAAGAGCTTCAAGCTACAGTGGGTGGGAGAAGATCATGTCAGACTTCCACTCTACCCTTACAGACCACAAATTGTGATGAACTGAACCATACAGTTATTTCAGAATATTCTCCTTCAGCTGAAAAATAGGGAAGGACTACTCACCACCTCAATTTTGACAGCTGAGTGTGTAGGAGTCCCTGGGCAATGTATGACCTTAGAGCAAAATTTGATATTTGTCCGTCAAGATTCTGGTCTCCAGGTAATAGTGTGAAATTCACTCCAGTGGAAGCAGCCAGCTGAGCATGCACATCTTTCCTACTCCCTTGCAGAGAGTCAGCATCTGCTTGAAAACCAGTGAAGTCTGGAAGCCAGCAATAGCGGGAGCAGACACATTACCTGTGGTGAAAACTCTCCCCTAGTGAAGCAAAAAGCAAGGACAGTAAGCTTGAAGATGTTGGCATGAATACCATGATAATTTTTAATAGATGCCTTCAGTGGGCAGTGGATTGGAAGGTGAACACCTTTTGACAGCCAGCTGGGGAGTGAATAGCATCACCTTTGACATAAATGTACAGGAATGAAAGATGTGCTGCATGACTATGTCTATTTCTGTGACATAGTGATGCATTTTTCCATACTAGTCTCAGTGAAATACCAAAATCTAGGGAGTGGAGGATGTCTTCTTGTGAACTATGATGGGATTTTAAACATTATGTGCCAGTGTTGCAGATTTCACAGGTGACACTGCACAGAAGGCAGGAAGATAATTCTCACTTTTCTCATCTCCTGTAAAATGTACTGAAGGACAGACATCCCTTTGCTGGAATGCACAAAGTGCCTTCCTATGGCAGAAAGTTAGGTGAGACTTTTGTTACCCTTGGCCTCAGCACAGAAAAAGAAACAGACTTGAGTTCTCTAATGAAACGCTTCTGATCGCTCACCAGCAGCTGGTACAAAGCTCGTGCAAACAAATTTAGCGTAGACATTGTAATGATGAGCTGCAACCCCTTTAAGGGGATGTGTTTGGAGACTCTTGTGGTGGGAACAGGGCACAGGGTGTTAGCCAAGGAGTGAAACTTACACTGTGCTGCTGGGGGCAGCACAGTGAAGGGACTGTGCTCTGCAGTGTATTCTATTCTCTTGAGCCTGAGGCAAAGGCAGCTTACAGAATGCATACTGCTGATGCACAGCACTCGTCTTGACAAATTGAAGCTTGAATCTAGGCAAGTCAAAGGCAATAGAGACATTACTGCTGAAGCTGATTAGAAAGGTTCCAACTGAGTACCATGCAGGCCACCCTTTGAGTTTGCAACGGTGTGATGATTTTCTAATATGAAAACCCTATTTCTTCTTGCCTATTTGTATGTCAATCTTATGTTCACATAATTTTTGTAGGTGAAGGTTTCTATGCATGGATTCTATATGGAATGAGCACAATAACTCCAGGAGATGGCATATTTCATAATAATTCCTTCAGTGTGGATATAAAGGCTCCTGGCAGCATGTTGTATATGAAAATGCCTTCAGGGCTTACCAGGCTTCTGGTACTGCAACCATAACTCACTTTGCTGCCCTCCCCCTTTTTCTAAGTAGGTCTTTTTCCTTTTTTTGTCCTTTTCTTTTTTAAGATAATTAAATTTGTACCCCTTTTTATCTGATTCACTTTGACAACTTTTATTCCTTTTGTTCTTTTTACTGTAAACATGAAGCACAGGATTTAAACAGCTGAAGTGTGCAAAGAATTTATTGGTAAGCACACTGTGGATAGCAAGGACTAGTGAGCTTGTAGGTAAGGATTAATATTACCAGAATGAGCATTATATAGTCACCAATCTGATGAGATTTCTGACAAACACTTGCTGCTCAGGTGAGGTCTATATTCTTTGCTTCTCAGATTCAGCTTGATCCTTGATCTTCTTGAGTTGTCATCTTCTGCTTGTCCATTATTTTTTAGCATTGTAAACCTTTTAATGTCAGTATTTTTCCTCTTAAGTTCTCATACTGCTAACTATCCTCATATCCACACTTACTTTTTTTTTTTCTCTGTTTTTAAGCTTCCTAACTCACAAAGCTTTTCTTTTTTCACTTCCTTTCGGTTATCTCAGCAGTTATCTCAGCAGACTGACCAAAGGTCACACAGTGTTACTGCCCCAAACTACTCTTTGGTTCACAGACTTTGTCTGAGGGTTGCATATGCATAGTGTCCCCAGATACTTTCCTTTTCTGACTTGTCTCTTACCTGAAGTTTTTTAGAAAATATTAATATTTGCACTCATGGATTTAGCTACATCCCACTAAGCACAAATAGTATACAGAAAAAGCCAAGAATAAGTTTTTTATCTTTTCAGTATGCAAATCTGTACAGAATATAGAATGCTAAAACAAAATGTCATGATAAAAGACTGAGAATAATCCTTAGTCTTTCCATCGTGTTTTGCTGTTCAAGGATGTACACAAACATTAAGTAACAAATCACAAACTAAAGTATATTTAAAATAAAATGTTAAACACGTCCTACTGTTCAGAAGCCAAAGAGTGTTGTGCTACTGAGTATGAATTATTTGGTGAAAATTACTTGACAGATTTCCACAGTACATCACATATTATTACTTTCATTTTTTGCCATTTCCTGGCATACAGAACACCCTATTATCAGCTACAATTTCACCCTTTTACACACTATACAAGAAAGACCAAATAATGATGTAACAATTTAGAATCTATGTGTAAAATGAGGGATGATAGGCAACAAAACTTGAGGATTTGGTGAGATGCATTAGGCTGTAGCATTGGTAGTATCCTGCTATATGACCTACCTAACTTCAACCTGGCTTTTCTTAGACATTAAACAAAAGAGGTTATAAAGAAGGTTTATATATATGAATTTAAGGCGTGCACGTTGCAAATTTTTTATAATATTTATGAATCTCAATCAGAAATCTCATAGGAACCTGTGTTCTGTTAGCAATAAAACCCAAGTGGCTGAGACTGCTGCCTTTACTCCAAGACTGGCAATCTTCTTTCCATGTTAGGAGAAATGTCAAGTTAATTATAATTAAAATAAATTAAATTTTCCTGATATTTAGTTGCATTTTTAGAATTTAAAGCTGTGATTCTGCCAGCATTTAAACAGGTGTGTACCTTGGCTCATGTGAGCTGTTATCATCTGACATGATGAAATGATTCACAAATACCTTGGCCGTTCTCCTCTCTGAAAATACACAGGTCTGTAGTTAAAATTTAGACTTTTTATTATGCTGTGAATATCCTGCTATTAAGTCTTCAGGAGCATTTTGAAATTGTCATCAAAGGTGTCTTGCCTGGTTTCCACTGTGCTCTTTCTCTTTAAGACTGAAACTTCAGAAGAAATTGAAATCCTCCTTAGATGGTTGCTATTCAGATGTCTCAGAATTCCTCTGGAAGTCTCCTTGGATGTTTTCTGACAGCCTTTTTGTGCTTCACATATTAAAGTACCAGAGAAAGCTGGTGGGGTGTCTTCTGCTCTCTTGAGGACCTCACCTATTACAATAAACACGTGGTGTATTAAAGCTTAGTCATCTAAGATTTACAACAATATAAACATCAGAATTCGGGTTTGGACTTTATTTGCTTTGGGTGAATCCAAAGACTCTCAGAAAAAAAAAAAAAAATTTCTTGTGATTTAGGGCTTGTAAAGCTTCATATGTGTCTTTGATCTTTCAGCTTTCTTTACACTCCTGTGTACAGACTGCAATGTAAGTGCTGTACAGCACACATGTTCTTCACCCAAGAGTAGAGTGGAACCATGTGCACAGGCAATATCCCTGTCTTCTCTCGTGAAGAAGTATGTGATTAATGATTTCTAACCTGCAGAGCTCAGATGTGTCATATGCCAGGATGTAGGAGGTTTTCCACCAAGAAGCCTTGATTATTGAGATGAATGGATAATTGCTGACAAAGAGGAAAAACCCCCACAAAACATTAGGGAAAGAAATGGTTTGAGTGTCTCTTATTCCATCTTGGGATGGAGAAATGGGCTCTGTAATCTCTCAGGATTTCTTTCATCTATACCTTTTAGTATTTTCTTTTTCTGGAAGAAGTAATGTAAGATGCCAGGATTAGTACCTGTCTGCATGCATTGTTGTCCTCCCATGAGATCCTCAAAGAACCCTTCCAGCCCTCTGACAGAGGTATGGATCCAAGTCTGGAGCTCATTGCTGCAGTTGATATACAGAGAAAATCTATCCTGCACACAACTAAGAATTTGTGCACCTGTTCCTTGAACACTTTCAGCAGCTGCAGCCTCAAACAAAAGCCACAATGAGTTTCGTAAGAAAGCATTGAGAAAATGATGAATGTTCTACATGTCCATATTTAATAACTGAAAAACAGGGCTGAAAGGGACCTCAAGAAGTTGTGGAGTCAGTATTGTTCCAGTACAAGTCCTGTGTTCAGCACGTTTTCCAGTATAAATTCTACAGCTGCATGTGTGTGTTACTTGTCAGTGCATAGCTCAGCTTCTTAATATGGAGGTTTGAAATGTGTGGCTGAGTGTCATCCAATACTTTAACAATGGTGAGGAATAAAAGAGTAGAGATAAACTTGACAGAAAAAATTCCTTGTGTTTGTAGAAGGAGCTGATTAATGAGTCAGTTAGAAATACAATTTTCAACATATGTTGAATGCTGATGTTATGTCAATGTTACAATTCTTTGCTATCTTTCAACAACTCCTTAAAAAAAGATTTTCACAAGCTATTTGTACCATTATGTAAATCCAGCAGCCACGTTTGATTCAAGTCTGTGTACTGTCATTTCCCTTGTGGATTTCTACACATGTCCATGATGACTCAAAAAGTTTGGTCTGTTTCATCAAGTTTGTCCTGAGGCATTTATGGATCAAATTGAGGTAGAAGTTGCTGGTGTCTGAACTGGAAATTCTGTTTCTTTGGGAAAGGGGGAGATGGCATTGAGAGAGAGACTAGAGCAGAGATACCTTGCAGAAACTAAGGTAGCCCTGCACAGAAACAATAAAATCTAAGCTACAGTGATGTGAGATGCTTCAGTCTTGCACAATTAACCTGACTGTTGCTCTCACTTTCAAAAATAGTTTCTTGTGTTACTTGATCTCCTGGAATTGTCTGACATTTCCACTGTATTTCTTTTTCTTTCACTCACTTCCCAAGACACTGCTTGAATTGTGTTCTAACAATTTTTTTTTACCACAGTATCTGCAGAACAAGCTAAATACATGGAGAGAAGAGAAATTTTGAAAAGACTTGAAGACACTGAAATGTGTTTTGGTTTACTCCTCTCCAGCCTTCCCTGCCTCCCCAATGAACAAGTCCTAACATTTTAAAATTTTTTGCTAGGAAAATCTAGATTTTTAAAGATACAATAATCAAAATGTATCTTCTTAAAAAAAACCCCAGTGTTGTATGTTAAAATTTAGACTTTTTATTATCCTATTATACAAACTGGTGACATTGAACAAACAATGATTTGACAATTAAAGGCCAGAACCATTTTTCCTGCTTGCATCTTGTGAGAGCTCTATTTTCTACTTTAAATTGCAACATAATCCAGTTTTTGTAAATACCCTGATTTCAGCTAAGGAGTCTATTTTTCAGAATTTCCCCACCAGTTTTTCTTCCATTAGCTATTGTTGAATATGCATGAAGACAGTAAATTCCTTGTCAGCAGAGGAAATACTATTGTTAACTTGTGCTGAATACCCACCACTGAATGTACAAAATTAATTTCAGTGTAGTCTTTTATATTAAAAAAGCTGTGACACAGTATAGCTCCTGCAAGAATAATTGCAGAAAAACTCCTAAAAGGAATTACAAAGAAAATAGCAAACTTGAAAAAGATAACAGGCATGCAAGATAAAAACTGCCAAACCAGTAAACTAAAACCTGAGTTTGTCTTATCAATCCTGCTATCTAGATAGTAAAAATTTCATATTTTCTCCAAAAAAAGACCAAGATACATCTCAATAGTATTGAAGAAAATGGTGTTTATAGTCTTAGTACTGGCTGGTGTGTCAGGTTCTGTGTGGAAAAATCTTGGGATTTTAGTGTCACTTTGGTTAAGTTAGTTGCTGATGTGGATAACAAGTAGATGAGATATTTGACATTACATCACATATAGTTTGAGATAAAATGTTTAGTGGTAGTTTGGGTGATTTTTGATTTTGCTTCCTGTTACTATTTGTGTTTTGGGACATGGTGAGAGATTTATAGATGATTGAGTTTCACATGAGTTAAGGTGATAAATTAGTCTTACTGTTCTCTGGAAGACTAAATACTTTAATCCCTTCCTAAAATCCCTTTTATACCTTTTGTTTTCAGAGGTAAAATGAAGGGTACAGACTAAGAACCCAATCAAATCATGCAGCTGAAGTAAAAAGTAAAATACTGATGACAATGACTACCTTTACAGCTGAAAATAATAGACGTTGGGAACATGATATAATACACAACCTATTATAGTAGCTGTTAGAAATTAGAAAGGTGAATAGGAGTGTGTTGCAAATAGACATGAACTGGACCTGGTTTTAATCCTGTACTCAAAAGTGTGTTGCAAATTAAGAGAAGCTTTTACCTTTGATATACACAATTAGGAATTCCTGGGGGATACTATTAATTAATCTTCCTGGGGATGCTGCAGAAAATCTTGCAATTGTAGCATTCTCAGTGTGTGAAGGCACTCAGATTGAAGTCTCTAAATAGCTTTGTATAAAGGTAATTTGAAGTAACAATATGTTGCTGCCCTGCATTCAGTATCACTGAAATTCATACAAAGGAGACCTCCCCCTTTCATTAATTTAAATAAATCACTGGCCCAGAGCACACATTTACTCATAAGACTTACTGCTTTCAGAATATTTTTCAACAAATGATGAAGAGCTTGGAGATATCCTTTTCTGAAAGAAAAATGATATATGTTATGCTACGAGAAATGGAAGAAAAATAATAAACGTTATGCTGCTAGAAATGGAAGCAATAAGGTTTTGTGTGGAACAAGGTAAAAAACAAAATGGCTCTAAGACTTCCTGAGAAACTGGGATTTTTTTTGTCATTCTGAGATTAGCTTGTGCTTAAAGAGCTCCCATGATACCTCATGGTATCACAGAGAATGCCCCGCTGTTTCCTAATGGTAATATTTCTTGCAGAATTGCTTCCACATTTCACTATGGTCTGCCCTTTGGTGCCTGTGGGATACATTAGAAGAACAGAACATTGTGGGTTTGTCCTGTAGAAGAGACTCCTGTGATCGACAGCAATATACAGATCCTATACAATTTTGTGGAAACGTAGGAGTGTGTCATATAAGTGTTGAAGCAAGGCATAAGTGAAAACTTTCTGTTATTCTGATGTTTCAGTACCTCTCCTGACTTTCAGAAGAGCTTTAAAAATTCAGTAATAGATGAGTCTATAACAGTTATTCTGAGTTTGACTAGTTCTAAGGCTTATAAGATGTTTCACCATGGTTGCAGGGTGACTAATACAGGAAGAACCTTTTTGATGTATGCAGTCTCTGTATCTCACCAAAACTGAGATGATAATGGCGATAAGCTATAACTGATATCTGAGAGGGAGAGAAAAAAAGAGAGAGGATACTTGATCTGCATATAACAAATGTAAAAGTGTACAGACTAGCAGAACAGAGTCAATAGCTCAAAATAAAATTCCTTATCAAGAAAATTGGATTTCTATATTAACTAAATGAAAACTTTCAGCATTTTGCGAGTTGACTTAAGAAGACTGAAAGGTCTTTACGTCATAATTTTTAAAATAATCAGAAATACTTAGAATAGAAAAGGACTTCCTTAGCATTCTCAGCTCTTTGTAGTATTTTGAATCATTCAGAGCAGCACAGAAACACTGAGCTAGGAAGCTGGGCAGAAATCCAAAGACACTGGAGTTTCACTTATGGCACTTTTATTTTAAATATTCTTTGATCATTGTAAAGTTAGCACAGGGTTTTAGAAATTGCTGGAGAAATATTTTTTATTTCCACTAATATTCTATAAAAGGGAACATATTTGTTTTTCTTTGTTGTTATTTTGACACCTTTTTGAGATCAGTACACTGATACATCATGGAAGTGCTCTGTTGTGATATCCAATGATCCTAATTGTCTCGTTCATATTTATTACAGCAGTTTTTAAACTGCAAAGCAAATCATAAGGTATTCTAATGTAAGTAGATAAAAAATTCATGTAAATTTTGTATAAGTTGCTTTGAGCATCAGAGTAATTTGCCAGTAGAAATGGCTCTGTATAGTGGTTGGTAGCTTTAAAGAGGATTCACAAACAGTAAAGCTTTTTTAAAAGTTATTAACAAGACAAATCTTTAAAGAGTCAGTATTAGCAGAACTAGTGAATTCAATGAATTAAGACCTATTATGTTTTCCTAGAATAATGATGAGGATGAAGTTATATGGGATAGTTGACAAAAATTTCAACTTGTTCTCTGTAAAAGAATGACTTCTCCATGTAGACAATTTTGCTTATGCTGTCTATGTCCAATATACAAATCATGCCTCGGCAACATGAGACTCCAGAAAAGCAGTTATTCATACTTCCTGTTTCTTTTTTGAAGTTCTTGGGTGAGTTTGATAGATTCTTTCAGACATTTTTCTGTGGAAATGTTATATATATTTTTATTTCAAGAATTTTAGTAGTCCATGCTAAGCCTAGTGCTGCAAAAACCAGAATGTTTGCTGCAAATCACAGAACATAAAACAATGCTAAAATGCTTGTCTCGCTAATATTGAATGCAAAAGTCGCCAAGATGAGTGGACATATACCTCTGAAACTCTCTGGAAGTCTGATGTGGTTTAACCCCAGACAGAAACCAAGTCTCATAGTGCCATCTGCTCACACCCCCAGTGGGATGGGCAAGAGAATTGGAAGAGTAAAAGTGAAAAAATTTATGGGTTGACTTAGAGATAGTTTATTAGGTAAAGCAAAAGCTGTGCAGGCAAGTAAAGTCAAACAAGGAATTCATTCACCACTTCCCATGGTCAGGCAGGTTTCCCAGGAAAGCTGGGCTCCATCATGTGATGGTGACTTCTGAGGACAAATGCCATCACTCTGAACATTTCGCCCTTCTCCTTCTCTAGCTTTATTTGCTGAGCCTGACACCATACAGTATGGAATATCCCTTTGGTCAGTGCGGGTCAGCTGTCCCAACCGTGTGCCCTCCCAACTCCTTGTGCACCTCCAGCCGCCTCACTGGTGAGGTGGGGTGAGGAGAAGGAAAGGATTTGACTCTGTGCACTGCTCAGCAGTAATGGAAGCATACCTGTGTTATCCACACTGCTTCCAGCACAAATCCAAAAAAAAGTCTCATACCAGATACTATTAAGAAAATTAACTCTGCCCCAGCCAAAACCAGCACAGTCATTGTCACCGATTTTTTTTTCCTGATTCTCTATATGGGGGCCTCTTCGTGTGGGCAAAGAGTTGGCTGTTGATGACCTGAATTCACAAAGATGGAAGTGGAGCGGAGGCCAAAAGAAGACTATAATTAACAAATCATTAATGTGGTAGGACTGGAATAATTCAATAAACAGGATCTCAAAATAAGCAGTTGTACAGAAAGGTTCTGCTCTTGTCAATAGGAGGTACTTATGTCAGCCCTAGGGGCATTTTAAAATGCAATTGAATATGTTTTCCTCATGGATGACTTAGAAGGAGAAAAATTGTGGCTGGAAAAACATAATTGGAGATTAAGATATTAATAAATCTCTTGTTTTGCATTGTTAATGCATTTATTGAAAGATAGTTATTGTTTTAATTATACTAAGAAAGCAAATTACATTAAAAATGCACTCTAATTCAGTTTTGAACCTTAGAAATGGAAATAGGTTTTTCACCTTCAGAAAAGAAGAAAATCCTATTTCAAAGACAGGAAATCAGTTGAATTATGACTAGAAATTTATTATGGATGCTTTTGAAATACTATTGGTATTGAAATTACTGTGTGCTATTATTCTCCAATGTAATTATAAATGACTTGATTGCATAATCTTACACATCCTAATAATAACATTTGCAGAGGTAGATATGGTCTAACTGAAGTCCAGGTAGACTTAAATTTTCTGATAATGCTCTGAAAAATCTACAGTAAATTGAAAAGGAAATACATTTGCAATTCTGCTGCATATTCATAATCACAGTTTGATGTGCCCATGGAAAGAGAAGATTTGAGGTACATAATTTAAGGAATTATAAAATTGAATATTATGTGTCATGTACAGACAGCAGACATTGCAGTTATGAATGGACTATTTTTGGTAATTTTTCTTCCTGGAGTTTGGGAGACAGACAGATTCCTAATAATGATTTCTCTTCATACAAAAGAGCTAAGGTGCTGCTGTTCAAATTACAGATATTTTGGGTACTTAGGCTCATAATTGGCTGTTCGAGAAGAAAAATTTCACTTCTGAACTAGGCAATAGTCCAGGATCTTGTTCCCCATGTATTCAGCTTCTCTTGCTGGCAGGCCATAAATAAGTGGGTCTTCATTACTTTATGTGAGTGTGCTGACAGACAAACTGGCTCCTGCCCTTTGGCTGCCACTCAGCAGAACACACTGCATCTTAGCTTCTCAGAAGCCAAGGCTCTACAGCTTCATGTGGCCATGGAGACGCATGCTGTGGCGAACTGTCATAGGAATCCAACCCTAATGGCTTTACTTCAAATATGGCTGAAATTTGCTGATAGATTCAAAACATTGTTCAGAAGCGAGAAACAGACAAACAGCACCACAGGAGAAGCTGCTCTCCTAGGAAGCTGAGTTGGAAATGGTTTATGAAGATGTTAAGAATTAGAACTTTAAAAAAACCCAATTATATGAAGATGAAAAATTCTTTAGAGGTCTATTTTTTAATATTAATTCTTTCATCTTAATTATTTCTTCTTCATTCTTGATTTTCTTTTCCCTTTAAAAATTTTTGCTTGACTGAAGTTACTATTTTTATTTGAAGAAGCTGAATAAGTGATGAAGAGGTACAGATGGACAAAAGTAGGGAAAAAAAAAAAGTGAAACAGGTAACCCTCCATCAGAATATTAAAATGTCTCATTTTGGCCCCAAATTGGAAAATATGAATCATTGTATGGAAGATCAGAAGTTTAAAAGAAAGATACTAATGAACATAAAATGATTTTTTAGCAGTAAAATGACAGACTTGCACTTGATTACAGCATGGTTATAAACAACAAGCATTCTTATTTCAGCATCACTGCAGAAGTGCAAAACCAGATAGTTTTGAACCATGTCTTTCCACTGTTGTTGGATACTGTATTTTCTCCATATTGGCCTCTACAAGAGTTTAGCTATACTTCAGTAAATACTTTGTTTGAACAGTTTGTTAACACCATTCTTGTTTTGGTGGTAACTGCTATTCTCTCTTATTTTTACATTATTTTGTCTTGCCCAACATAATCTTTGAAAATATGTCTATGTGTTCCCAATCAACCATCTTTGCTTTATCTTTGGTTTCCCTTTACTAGGCAATGATTTGCTTCACCATTGATGTGTCTTCGTGCTTTTTGCTAGCAAATTGCACAGAATCAAAGTTTAGGCTGGAAGGAGCCTCTTCTGCAGATCATCTAGTCCAACCCAGGTCTCATCAGATAATGCTTCTCAGGGCCCTGTTTTCTAGTTTTGGGTAACCCCAAAGTTGGAGAATGGATAACCTATCTGGGAAACCTAATATGTGCTTCAGCCTGTGACCATTGCCCCTTATCCTACCACCATTCTTATCATAAAGGACATGTCTCCATCTCCTCTGTATCCTCACAGTGCTGAGCGGAGGGGAAGAACCACTTACCTTGACCAGGGGGCTGCACTCTTGCTAGTCAGGCCTACTGATGCTCATGTACTTAGATGCCTGTTTGAGAATTTCTGCTATTACTAGAGGCACGTAAAGGTAGAATTAAAGCTATAGTCAGATTTTGGCTTTGGGCTGTTCTGCTTTGCTTCATTTGTGGCTTCTTATGGAGAAATCAGCAGCTGCTGTTTCTAGGACTGCACTGACACCTGCAGTTGTTGACTGCAACAGAAGAAGAATGTGCTAAGCATTAGCCAACCTGAGTTTTGTCCCCTCAAAAAAAGAATTATTTCAACAAAACCCCTTCTGTGGTTTGCGCAAACCTGAGGAATGTTGTGCTGTTGCATTTCACAGAATAGCTCAGTAAAGAGAAAAATAACAAACCTACAGTAATCCATGAAGTTAATTTCAGGCTCTCATCTTTCTTTTTTTTTTTTAGGAAAAATACTTCCAAAAATCATCTTAACTGCGGCTCTGGCTGTATGCGATAAGGAATCGTTCTGAGACAATCCTGTTTCTTCCTTTCAACATACACATCTATACCTGTGAGTAAGGGCTTTGCCTGGCAAGATGAAACTTAATATATCTTGCTTATATTGCATATTTCCTTGAGCAGTTTGATGGAATTGGCAAGGAAGGAATGAACTTAAGGGCAGTATATAGAGGTTTACTACTGTATCCAATATGGTCTGTAAAATGAAAATATGTCTTTAAGAAAGCAAATTCCAGTGTTGAAAAAGGCAAGTAAAAATCTTATATAAATTTCTGTTAGTGTTTTGGTGTCTGCATTCACTGTACATATGGTTAATGTAATTTAATGAAACTATTAACACACCATTTCTTTCAAAGAGCTTAATGGAAGTGAAACTTGCGATTTCAAAAGTCTTGGAGGCAAATGTTTGACTACAAAATATTCAAATACTGGAAAATGGCAAGGGAACGTCAACAATAGTGGTCTTCTTTCCTTTTTGTTGTTCAAGAAACACTTCTCTTGGATTCCGTTATCACATTCTTGAGCTTTCTAGTGCCCAGTGTTGAGAACAGCCCAGGTGAGGCAGAGATTTACTTCAGTCAGGCCTCTGATAAACTCAATGCGTAATTCATACACATTTTTTTGTGTATGAATATTCTTGTCATGAGTGAATGTCATGCATCTAAACAGCAGAATTTTTCAGAACTGTCCCTACTTTAAAGGAAAGGGGGATTATTTAATTGTTTCTGTAGTCTAAGTATATGTCAGGCTGCTGATGTTCTCTAACATTCTCCTCACTATTTTCATAGATGACCAGCAGTAGATCCTGTAGCCACCTGTTAACTTTGCAGTAGTTGAGACAAAATATTTTATCTATAGCCTGCATGAACCTTACCAGCACATAGTCTTAGATGCTTTTATTTTGTTTAGCAATTGAAAGCATATAAACTTAATGGAATTTGCAGATATAGCAGCCTGTTTATGTTTCTTGTGTCTGTAGGATGCAATGCGTATTCTTGATGAAGCTTTCACCTTTCTTGCTTGTCCTATCCCAGAGTGTTTGTGTTTTCCATAAGCATTTAGAAGCTATATTTAATTATATGGTTTTTTCAAATAAAGAATACTGAACTGTGACAAAACACTGTTAACTTGTAAGTCAGAATGTGACACAGAGTGTTGATAGCCACACAGTATAGGGGATTATATCTGTGACCACAATATCCATATTGTGTTTTAAATGTACTCCTCAAGTCTTATGACTATACCTTGACCATAAGCTGCTAAGGAAATATTTCTGAACATTTTCTGAAAATGACTTCTTCCTTGAGAGACCACCTGAATGAAGTACGGATGTTATTTTTTTGATCTATATCTCACTGAGACGGGCTGCCCAATTCAAATAAACCATTGACCATTTCTGCAGTGGTCTTATTAATAGATAATAAACTGAGAGAGCTATAAATCTAGAGCTGTGAGAATGAATTGCCCATTGAGTACACTCTTTTATGTTATTAGAAGAAAAAAATGCTCTAAAGAGTCCTACTCAAATGAACAACGTGTTTGTATCTAGAGTTCACTTACTCACTGTATAACTCTCTCTTAAGCCAACACCCTTCCCTGACAGTGATGGGGCTTCTAATTAAGCATTTAAGTGAAAAGACATGATCTCAACTCCTGTTTGTAAAATGACACTGTGATGCTCTATTGTAATAGTAGGACTGAGCTGTGGATAGGTTGTGTATCTCTTCAAAAAGTAGTTAGGAATATGAACGGATGAAAATTGTTTCTGCATGTTGAGAAAACAAGCTGGGGGCTCTTGAAAATTGCATTTTCAGGTATGATATAGACTTAGCATTTTAGTTTTATTATGGCTGTTCAACATTTTAAGATTTCTGTTTCACAGAAATAGTATTCTAGCTGAAGATAGTTTATTGATTTACCTTAAAATGAAGGGAGACATGGGAGAAAATGGAAAATGGGTTAGCTGAGCTAGCAGATGTTTCTTAAGCCTATACTTGGAAACCATTTAATGGCATATCCAAACCTTTATCTTGTTTTGGTTTTGCTCTAATATGTTGTATTGGTAGCAGGAGGCTACAGGGGCGGCTTCTGTGAGAAGATGCCAGAAGCTTCCTCCATGTCCAGCAGAGCCAATGTCAGCTGGCTCCAGGACAGAACAACTGCTGGTCAAGGCCAAGCCAGTCAGGATTTGAGAGCAACTCCTCTGTGATAACGTATTTTAGAAGGAAAAGAAAGTTATTGCACAAATGTAATTGCAGCCAGAGAAGAGTGGGGTGAGAATATGTGAGAGGAACAACTCTGCTGACACCGAAGTCAGAGAAGGAGGGGCAGGAGGTGCATCAGGCCTTAGAGCCGAGATTCCTCTGGAGCCTGTGGTGAAGGTCATGGTGAAGAGTTGTGCCCCTGCAGGACCATGGAGAGGCAGAAATCCACTGGCAGCCCATGAGGGAGCCACTCTGTGATTACAGAGGCATTACCACCACTACTAATTGGCCTGGCCTTGGTCAGCGACACGTTTGTCTTTGGAGCTGCCAGGGACTGGCTGTCCTGCACATGGAACAAGCTTCTGACAGCTTCTGACAGAAGGCACCCCTGTAGCCCCTGCTACCAAAGCTTGGCCATGCAAACCCGATACAGACTTGATCAGACCATTTCAAAAGTAGAAAACGGAAAGCACTGAATTTCTAATGAAAATACTGCCTCTGATTCCAGAAAAAGTAATTTCACTACCATTGAGATCTAATGTATAAATCAGGGTTTGTATCTGAGCCAGATATTTTGGATAGTTTTACATTGTGGTTTTTTTCTTAGTGTATAAGTCCTGTGTGTAATGAATTTTGGAGTGTTTATAGTATCCTCTAAATGAATTACTCTCTTCAGATGGAAATGCTTGAGGTTTTGGGGTTCTCATCGTCATCTTTCCCTCCTCCCCCCTGCCTTCACCTTAGCTGAGGGCACTATTTTAGAATAATTCTGTGTATAAAAGCGTCTGATATGTCATAACTTTTAGGATGCCTTATTTAGCTGAATAATATAGGTCTGTACTCTGTTTCTGGTAATTTCTCAGTTTTTCTGGGAGAAATGAATTGTCTAACCTGTAGAAAGAATTTGTTGATACTGGCTGCTGTATGTATTAGCTAGCAGAACTGAAAGGAATTTAAAATACACTGTCTAACAAGAAGTACTCTTTTCTTAATTAGAATTTCTAAACCACAAACCTTGTTTACTGATCAGGCTTTTTGTCAGGACAGTAGCTTGATTAAAGTAATAAAAACAATGTCTGGCATGGTCTGTGTTATATATTAGCACCTGATTCAACTATGCTTAAAAATTAGCTTTGCCTTGAGGCTTATTTCAGGGATGTTGATGTCAAAAGCACTTTCGTTGCTACAATTTAGGGCTGCAAACTGAATTCCTACTGTGTTATCTGTCAGATGCTAATTGGCTAAAAATATGAGCCTCTCTCTCTTTCTCCATGCTAATTGTCATTAACAACAATATAAAGGTGTAAAATACGTGGCTGAAATCCTATTGGTTTTTAGTATATAGACTACACTTTTAAAAAGTATTAAGCATTATTATTTATTCTTTCATATGTCAAAGAAGGGAAGGAATTTTCCACTGAACTTCTTGAGCTCTCTTAATAAGGCTAAACTTGAATTCAAAAAATACTACATGCAAGACAAACCGAATTATCTGAAGAACTGTAAATGTGGTGTATGGCAGGTTTTTCTTAGTCTTGTAGGTGAGTTTTTGCAGCCTTTGGAAGGGTGAGTAGCTAGGTTGAGAGGATGCCCAGTGTATAGGAGAGAAGTGTCAGTAAACAAACTGAGGTGCTCACGTGAAGTGGTGGCATGTGAGTGAAGGGAGGTTACTGTGGGTTCAAAGTGTTTTACAGGATAGCAAGAGCCTACATCTTGCTTTTGAAAAGGAAGCAGGGATATAAACAATTGAATACTGAATGTCAGAACTGTGAATATTAATGTGACATTACAGTCGTTTTTCAGAAGATACTTGGAGGAAATGTTGCATTTAGTGTTCTGTATTGCATTAAATAAAAATTGTGTATGAAATATTAGTTGTACTTAAAATCATCTAATATGTATCTAAATGTCATAATGGTATACAGAATAGGAAAAAATAATAGAATAATTATAATATAATAATAATATTCCTCTTTCAAGTACAATAACTTTTTTGACATCTTGCATAAACAGATGTGATTAAAATCATGCTTTTCTTCAGAAAATATGTTTTTCTTTTTTTTTTGGAATATTTTCCCTACACATATTCTTACTGCAAATGACATTTCAAAGTAAAAGCTATTTTCTTATATTTATTTTGTAACTGTTATTTTAGTGCTAACTTGCACACTTGCTTTCCTTGTGTGTAAATACATTATGTCAGATTTCCATTTAAGTATTGAGTTTCATAAAGGAAACAAATGGTAATGTGATGTTTTTATGCCAATACTAATCAAATAAAACATACTAATGTCATTTTTCCTGCTTGTACTATTCCTGGTATGTACACAAAACCTCTACAACATTAATTTATGTATGCTAGATATGTATATTTCAGTGCTTGAGAGTATTTCCTACTACTACCCTTGCATAAAAATACAACACATGCATAAACACAGAAATGCCCTTTGTTATAGTTTTGGGTTTTTAAAGTGTCTAACTTTGGAGAAAAACTTCACCAGCATTTCTTTATGCTGGATTGTAGAACCATTAAAGCAATCACTTTTTTATTCTTCCTGATAAACCACTACCACCTAAGAATCCTTTACATGAATGCAGAGCTCATTAACCGGGTCAGGCTAAAAATGTAGTTTGTGATGGCTTTAACAAAGATCTCATATTTTCACAGTGTCTAAATAAGCAAGTGAAAACAAATTGCAAAAAAAAATCAGAGGACTATTAAGTCAACTATTTGTTTTAGAGAGGGAGCATATTCTTAAGTGATTTCAGCAGTCTATGTAAAGAACTGTGATGCTGCATGGTAACACAGAATCTTAGAACACTCTTGGGTATTCCTGGTTTATGGACCTCACTGCAGTTCTTAGCTGCTCTTTGCTGAAGCTTCTGTGCTCACTTAGCATTTTGCAAAGTGATTGAGCTGTGTTTGCACAGCTAAGGGAAAGGTTGTTTCTGCCCAGCATCATTGACATGCACAGCCACTAATTTCTGCTAGGGTGGGTGTGGCACGTGACTTCTGTAACCACAGCTTGGGGCTCTCTAGGCTTATCCTATGACATGTAAGCATCAGGGAGCAGTTTGGTGAATGAGAATGTAGTCAGTTGTATATAAGGGTGGCAGCTTTATTTAGCTCACCCTTTATCATGCTTAAATGTTGAAACCCATGTATATTGGTACATATAATTAGAGGACAGTCACATCACCACATGGTCTAGCTGCTTTATATAAACATGAAAACCGTCACAGTATCCAGTATTGCTCTGCCCATGCTACGTTGCAGTGAGTGTGGTTCCCAGGAACCATTGCTCACAGCCTGCCCACAGAGATGAAACCAAAAAAACCCCAACCTCAAAGCAATAAATTCCTAATTAACCACATGTTTTCATGAAATATTAACACATTAATTCTCCTGCATAGTGCTTAATGTTACTAAATGAGTTACTGTAATTGAATGAGTAAATTAAAGATGTTATAATCTATGAAGTGCAAGGAATCACTGTTAGATGGCATAAGTGAAAATTAGAGCAAAAAGTAATTCATATCTTTTGTGGCCTCTTCTTGGCACGTAGCCTGAACAATTGATGTGTAATTGATGATACAGGATGGTTGCATTCATGGATGTAAAGTGAAAACACTGGTGTGCAAACTTAGGTAGCTCTTGGATTAGTCATTCTGTGGCAAATAACATCAAGGGAATAACAAATATGTCACATCCATGATCTTTCTAATATGATCTAGACTTCCTCATCATTTCAGGGTGCCTAACAATCCTTTGCATCTGTAGACGCATATGAAAAAAGTGACTTGATTAAAAAGACTTCATTTCACTTTTTAAACAGTAGAGGAGAAATAATCACAAACCAAAGGAAAGTATTTATAGGGGTTTTATTCCTTTTAGAAGACATGGAAACTGTTTCTAAATTTCTTCCTTAAATCAGTTTTCAAAAAAAACATGTTAAAATGCCGGTTACTTCTCAGACAAAATCCTAAACTAGGTAGCAATTCTTCACAGGTTTATGTTTGATTCATTAGCGATTATAGTGTAGTGTTCACCCTGTATCTGGAATGTGGGCTACTTTTTCTGGTGCTATTACTTTCCTTTTCGGACAGACACTGAGAAGCATTCCAGAAACAATCTGCATTTCACCCCTTACTTTATGATATTGTAAATTGATGTTTTTCTGTGATCTTATTAATTTTAGCAGCTCCTTCAAAATTTCAATCATTTTTTTATTCCTAGAATGCTGTTTTATAGTCGTAGGGGTTCTTACATGAAGAGTTAAGTGTCATACACCTCATATGGTTTGTGTAAGGGGTAGCAGAACTGTTCTTTCTCTTTGTTCTGGTATCTCTGCTACAGAGAAAGTGACATGTTCCTTATTAAAAAGAAAAATAAATCTAGGAAATGGTGATGCAATGAAAGCATCATTATGACCAGGGAAGAGAAAGGATATTAGACTTTTAATGCATATAGTTTTGATCTGAAATACTTCATAATTTATGAATGGTTGTTACAACCTTAACTATGTGCAGTATTATTGGAAATTCCTATAGAGCATAAGGATAGCTGTACTAAATTAAAATGCAGCCTTAACATTTCTTCTACCTTTCTGTAGGTTTAAACTGAGCTGATTTCCTTCTTAGTGTAAAATTAGAGTTATGAATTTTACTCTTAAATGATTCTACTATTTTAGAGTACAGATTTATCAACATAGTTTTCCATCTTGTTAAATACTGATTAATTTTATGAAAGCTTTTACTTGATTTGTCATACAGCAATGCCAAAACCTCTACCATGCAGAGGGAAAGTGTGCATCTTCTTTGCATGCTGCAGTGCATCATTTAGGAGTTTTTAAATGGATTTTCATTGTCTTTGTAAAGATGATAGAATTTTATATTGATAAAATAGATGGAAAGTTTTAGAGAATGAATAGTGAGAACTCTAATTGTTGCTAGTTCTAAAGCTGACAGTGGGCTTATCTGGGAATAAGTTCTGGACAGAATATAAGGTGGCAAAAATCTCCCCAGTGATGTGTGCATTAATGCTTTTGTAGAGGAAAGTAGTCAGTCAGTAGCTGGGGAGTAGAGAGGACAAAGAGAAGAGGGTAAAGATCTCAGGATTATGCTGGCTGACACTATCAACTGATGGTAAGGATGCTGAAATTCACAGGAAGTACAAGTGAAATCTGATTTGTAAACATCTGTATTCACACATTAAATCTTCAAAGATGTGAAACCTGTGCCATTTCTTACAGGAAAAAAAATGATGTAGCAGAGGAAGAGGAAAATTTTTTAAAAGTTTTATACTTGTTTTCCATTTACTGTAATATAATACAGGATATGAGTGGCTGGAAACAATTCAGTCAGGCTGGTGAGATGCCTGGTCTTGCATGAATTTAGACTTTCACAAATGGTTAAAACTCTTAATTTTCACACATTCAGCTTTAACTTAAATAGAATAATGGAAAGAGGTGCTGCTATTAGGCTTGAAGTACTTACTGGAGGCAGACAGATTGTGCGATTCATTATAACTCTATGAGTAAATCATGAGTTTGTCTTCCCCCCACAGTGGCCAACAATTTTGGGACTCAAAGTATCTGGAATTAGATGGTCCCAAACTAAAATAATAAATTCAATGTAAAAATTGGGAGACAGGTATGGAAAGGGAAATTTGCAGTTATTTAGAAAAATGTGTAATGGAAAAGCTCAGGGTCATATTCTTAGAACTGTGAGAGCACAGCTTTATAAACTTAGCTGTCACCTGAATACAGCACCACGTCTCTGTACCTGAAGGTTAGAAATAAATATGGAGTGATATGTTCATTATTATTGTCTTGATTTTCAAAGGGTTGCTGCAAACAAAGGAGTTATTAAGGCTTCTCAAGAATGATGTAAGGATCTTTGATTATTTTAGTCTCCCACAGTGGGCTAGAGACTTTCACTACATTAAGAAAAGGAATTCTAAATATGGTTACTTAATTTTAAAATGAGATTCACTTCATTCTGTGAATCTTATTTCTTTAGCTCAACATTTTGTTTTATTTAAGACTGTGATTTAAAAAACTTTAGACAGTAAACAGGGTCCATTTATTATTGTCAGATTTATTATTAAAGAGAAAACATGGGAGAGATATTTTTGAAGCTCTTTGGAAGAATAAAGGTTATGAAAGCAAGGAAATTTGTTGCAAAACTGGTGAGACAGGACCACTAACATTTTCCTTTCTGAGATGGTCAGCATTAGGAACAGAAAACCATCCATTTTAGTGAAGTAATTTCCTGAAGTGTACAGTTTATTGAACTCAGAACATTTAAGATCACCAGCTGGCCTTTCTGTTAGTGTCTTGAGGAAAATTTTGGGGGATATGAGAGGTTGCTATCGCACTTTACACATAGAAGGTTGTCTTGTGCTAATCTGTGGAGTTACAACCTGGAAAGCTGAAAAGCCAGACTGACTCAAAATGGAAGGCATGCTTATCTCTTTGGCCTGCTGGGCAGGGCTGTTGAACACCTGTGGTATGTTTGCATAGGCAACACCTTATACAGAAGAACCAAGAAGTGTTTGAGTCCAGGTTCCCCATTAATCCAAGGTTTAGAGTAATTTTTGGTTTAAATCTAGAAAAATAGAAAAAGAGTTTGAATCTTGGTATCCCACCTACTTCAGAAAAAATTCTGTACATGTGTATAGAGAATAACAGTATCCCAAGGATAGTATTTGTCACAGTTCCTCCATGTTTTTGCAAAAGTACTGTTATTGGCATGATGTAGGCACAAAAGAGAGTTCCTGTATGTGAGTCCTGAGAAGAGATGTATCTGGAGAGGAAAGAGTTGTCCTGCAAATGTACGTGTTTTGATTTTGGGGGTTTGCTTGGTTGGTTGTTTTTTTAAAGGCTCTGAATTTCATCAGTACTGGTGGACACTTAAGCAACAAGTGACTCATCATTCTGTTTGGTGACTTATTTATAGTACCTAAACTCTTCTATGCAGTGAGAAGATCAGGTACTTTCCTTTGGCTTGTGAATATCACTGAGTAGTGGAGAATGTAAACATTAGGCCTTGTATTGGCCTGAGCCAATAGCTGAGTTTCCCTCCAAGTGCCTTTGGTCTTGAAACTGGTGATCAGATCATTCAGGGAATCAGAACATAAAGATATAAGAAAGCTTATGAAAGAGATGGTGCTGCTCGATTGGCTCTAGAAGATGTCCACAGAGATAATCAGGGATCCGGAGCACCTTCTGTATGAGGGCAGGCTAAGAGAGCTGGGATTGTTCAGCCTGGAGAAGAGCAAGCTGCAGGGAGATCTTAGAGCAGCTTTCCTTAGAGTACCTAAAGGGGGCCTGCAAGAGAATTGGAGGTGACTTTTTACAAGGGCATGCAGTGACAGGATAAGGGGGAATGGTTGTAAATGAAAAGAGAGTTGGTTTAGATTAGATAATAGGAAGAAATTCTTTACTCTGAGAGTGGTGAGGCACTAAAATCACCAGTTATGGATGCTGCATCCTTAGAAGTGCTCAAGGTCATGTTGGACAGGTCTTTGAACAACCTGATCTAGTGGAAGGTGTCCCTGTCCATGGCAGGAGGAATTCCAACCACATGGTCTTTAAGGTTGCTTCTATTGCAATCTGTTCTATCATACTGAACTGGAAAGTAAAATTGTTAAGTTGTATATCCTGAACTGTGCCTTTATTTGCACCAGTGAAGTCAGAGACACTGCAATTAAGGTTGTGATGAAGTAACACATGGGCCCTTCAAGTGGCATGCCATAGGAGAGGAGAGTGTCTAATCTTGAGGTCAGGCTCAGCATGATGCTGACACTAAAGTAATAAAACAATTACTTGCTTTCTTTTCTTAGTTCCCTCCACACCTCCCCCAAGAAAATTTAAATTTGCAGCTCATAAGGATGACATTAAAAAACATCAAGAATAACCTTTTATGAGAACAAAAGTTTTTATATTGCAGTATCCCTGTCCTCCCTCCTGGCCTTTTTTTCAGAGGTGAAATACTGTCTTTTGGACTATACCTTGCCATTTTACAAGTAAGCCTCCATTGCCTGTTAAGTACAGGGTTCTTGAGCAATTTGTTCTCACCGAATCTGTCCATTGTTTTGCACACCAATTGAACGCATATCTATCTTTGAATTTGTATTAATTTCATTTAATTGCACTTGAGAGGCTAGTGAAGCCAAATTAAGAAATTTTATTCAAAAGAGGAAGGTTCAGAATTACAAAGAGGTGGAAGGAAGAAAAATGTAAGTGGAAGACATCTCATTTCACAGTCAGCGGTCTATTAAACTTTGCAGTGCAAGCAGAAATGTTCCCAAAATAATAACTCTGCTCATGTCATGGCACAGTATGTCTTCTACACTACAGCTTTAGATTACTCTGATATTTGCCCAGCAAGTCTTCAAATTTCTCTTCAATAATATCTGAATTATTTAATGCTTCAATTTTTTTTTCTTTTAGAGAGCGAGAACTTAAGGATGTGTTGGCAGTGTGACCCTGACCACTAACATATAAATAATGTAAGATGCTGTATGCTTTGAGAGAGATGATTGGCTCTGTAAAGATATTTGGACAAATGTGTTTGCTATTTAATCCTCATCCACACAAAAACTAATCACTAAAAACAGCCAATGAAAGATGAACTAATAAATCTTTGCAAGAACTATTGAGACCTACACTATTTGTTTTGAAAAAGTAGTGAATAAAGGATATGTATTAGTGAGTGAAATATTGATTGATAAATCTGTCTTTTCTAAGAGCTGAAAAAGTATGGGTCTTAGACTTATTGATGCAGAGATGATGGTCATTTTTATTTTAGTAACAAAGAATAGTATGACAAATACAAAGGCAGTAGGTGATAAATGATGAGACAGGAGGATTCAGGTAGCAACTGTGAAAAAATATTGACAGAATAAAATTTAATTTGTTTTAAACAGAAGTAGTGTATCTGAAGCTGGATACTTTTGTCTGAAAGGTGTTCCCCTTCTAAATTACTAGGGGAAAGAATGTCAGGGTCTTGAGTTACAGCATGTTTTAGTGACCTAATTGTGAGGAAAGAGTAGGGCATCTCTACTTGAGGAAAATGGATTGTATATTCTGGATCCCTTAATTAATGATTCAAAACTCTGAAAAAAGCCCTACAATCTGTTCATTGACTTAGAAGTGGCGTGACCTAGATATGTAAAAGCCAGGCCATTGCAGATCTCCAACAATCTGATTCATGACCTTGTCTTGCCTTGGCTTCCTTTTTGGTTTGACCTTCTTTCTGCTTTATTTAGGAGTTACTCTCCTGTGCAGTCGCTGTCCTCTGTTCTCATCAATAATTTCTGTCTACAATTCAGAATTCTTTAAAGGCAGCTAAATCCACCGTTCAGGTGAAATACTTGTCTGTGTTAAAATCCTCCAAAAGCCATTTCAGGTTTAGTTTGAAGATTCATTCTCATGTATTCTTTGGGTTACATTGCTAAATCTTCCAGGGTATGTGCATTGGCAGTCAGATTGTACACGAGAAACTGACTTGTGTGGGCTCACGTGGAAGACAAGAAAACTTGAAACTAAATTAGCAAAAACTCAGGGGCATGGGCAATTTGAAAGTCACTATTACAAAATGATGCACACCCAACTGTAGTGATCACTACAGTAGGATCTTGTGGTACTCATATATTACAAATAGTGAAAACAAGGCATTTGAAGTGTCAGAGGCTTTGATATATACACTGAATGTACCTATTTATTTTGTCTGTGGTCCTGCCTTGTAAATTCAACAAAAAAATGAGTTTTCATAATTAATTAGTTTTAGGGCTTACTTTGAACATTCATACACAACCAATACCCTTGGAATGCCCAACTGTAATTCCAGCTGAGACATTATGGTCCTTCTCTGCAGCAAGAGAGAACTCTAATTCAAAATGTTGAATGTCTATGTGTTTAACAGATGTAATATGAAGTTCACTGTATGCTCTCATCTATCTTGTATTACCTCATAATAAGAATTTAATGAGGAGATCAAAGCCCTTTGCATCTGATAGTCTTAATGTGCAGTCTTAAACTGCTTCACTCTGAGCGTGTTTCACAAAGTGCCAATGAAGACAAAAGGACTCTCGTCACAGAATATGAGGAGTAGCGCATTGTGTGTTTGCTACTGGGTTTTGTTTGTTTTTTAGAAAACAAGCTGTGAATAACTCTTTGACATTTTTGCATGAAGCCTGATTTAATGTGATACCTGAAGTATTGGAAAATCTGGAGTTAATGGACACAATTTCAGTGTTTATTTGAATTGCTCGCTGTTTAGGACAAAGAGCAGCAAGATTTCCTCTGGGGTCCTGAAAGCTGGTGCTCATTTCTTCCTAAGATTGCTGATACAGCATCTGGTAACTTGTTCATGTAGTTGGTGGTTCATATGCTTGCTGACAAAAGAGAAGGCTGAGGAGACCACCCTCTGCTCCTCGGTCTCTGCTGTGAGATTCACCTTCCTTGAATGTATTCTTCCATATCACTGGACACCCTGTCTGTCACAGTTGTAAAATAAGTCATGACAGCAGCTGAGGACAGACTCATATTTGTTGTATGAATATGATTTAAAAATGTAACGAGAAATTGTATGAATTATTATTCTTGGTTATTCTCTGAGACCTGGGCTAGTTCTGAGGAACTGAGAATCTCCTCAAATGTGCTGAGCAATGTGTTGTTAGCATTTATATCCAATACATTAATGGAGCAGGTAGGCTTCATGCTTCTTGAATGCAGTAACACATTGTTTCTTTCTTGCCAGCTCAGAAGTGTCTAGTGTCATCTAGATGTAGCTGGCAAATAAAACATAAGACCTATTGGAGAGCTGTTGACTTCAGAAACTGATAGGGGAGTGTCCTAGTTTGAAGACAGGTGTCTGCTAAGGAAGGCAGGAGCCTCCCTTGGAATAGGAAATGTAATCCCCTTCCCTCCGAATTAGTATAATTTTGAAATTAAAGGGGCTTTCAGGCAATGTTGTGGGAAAAGGAATAACAGTTCTTTACTAATATATATATATATATATATATATATATCAAGACAGACAAACAACAACAATGGCAACCACAACAAACAAGAACAGAGCAAACCCCCAGTCCAGT
>VZTJ01003940.1:966833-1059089 GCA_013397795.1 Orthonyx spaldingii
ATGGGCAAAAATTCCCTAAGATAAGAGAAACAAAAAGAAGGATTCCAAACCTCAACAGGGAGGTTGTCTAATTTTGCTTTGCTGTTTCGGTGCTGGACTTCTCTGGGACCACCGTGCCCACCCTCGGTACCTCCCTTAGCTCGGGAGCTCCAGTCCAGGGCCGGGCGGTGGCAGCTGTTTGCAGGTATAACCAGATGGACCACTTGCCTTTTTATCAGCATTCTTTATTTCCCTCACAGAGGGAGAAGGAAGGTGCAAAGAACAAACTTCAAGATGGTAAACCTGGCAAAATGGCCCCAACCGTCCCTCGCCTGGGCTTTTTATGCCTTCCGTCAGGGGAGGGCAAGGCGAGGGACGAGCCAATGGGCAAATGATTGACCAGTGACACCTGGCCAGTCCTGGGTAAACAGGGGCGGGACAGGTACAAAACAGCACTAAGTATGGTCAGCCCCACTGGGATGAATTCACAGCAGTCTGCCACACTGCTACAATCTAAGGTATCTGGATACATTTCAGATGGTATTTCATGCCTGTGTGTGGTAAATGCCTTGAGCCTGAATTGTGTTGTGTTTCCCAGGGATTCTGTGGTTTATGAAGATTAGGAAAATGCCTGTGATGGCCAGATATACTATCAAACAAGTATCTAAAAGCACAGCAGTCTTGCAAAGAATGTATCTTGTGCTCATAGGAATGCTTTAAATAATTTAATTATGGTCTCTATACAGGAGAGGATTTGAGAACATACACTTAATTAGTCATGTATCTTTCCTTTGTCTATACTGATTGTGATATAAAGATAGTATGTATCAAGAATCTCAGTCTGGGATGCTGGCCCCTAACCTGGGTTTGTTATTCAGATAAAATTGGTCTTATATTGAATTTTTTATTATTGAATTTATTTTGTGTCCACAGCCACAGATTTCTTTAATAGTAGATTTTACTGATAATTTTAGCAATATCTGTCCCAATCCCCATACTTTTTGTTTCCAATCCCATTGACATTTTAATTTTGATTTAGGTATTGGACACTCAGTGTTCTAAGATGAATTTATCAAGATAATAAAAGGAATATGTTTTTTGCTTTGTAGTTTTCTGTGTTTCAAATTGGCAAACAGGCAAAGCTTTCAAATCTGAATAAGTTAGTCTTTGATTATTATTCCCTTTTTCTTAAGTAAAATTATTATTTTCTCAAATTTTCATTATAATCCCCTTAACTGACATTTACTAAAAGTACTTTGGCAAAATCTCTAAAATGCTGAAGATTTCAAATTGGTAGTAAAGCATGAGAATGTAAAAATAACTGACCTGATTTACTTGCATGGCAAAAACTAATTTCATGGTGATACTGGCTTTTAATCAGAGGAATATGCTCAAAGTGATCTGATTTGGCCTTTGTATCAAAAAGAATGGTGAAACATTGAACAGTCACTAGATAATTTATAATATACCTTTCAGAATTTTTAGTTAATATTCACTTACTTTAGCATCTAAAAAGAACTGTGCTGCATACTTATTTATACATTCAGAAGTAACATCTAAAAACTTTTATTACTATAGGAATAGTGACCACCATAATGGCTAGTGAAGTCTGTTTTGCACTTGAATCATTTGTTAATAATGTAAAAATAGTTACAATTATTTCAGACCTCTGTTCATGCTTCCTAAGTGTGACCTGTCACAGATAAGTTTCATGTATTTTTCTTTTTTTGTTTTGGTTTTTTTTTTTTTTTTCAGGTGAAAAAAATAGAGTAGCATTATTGTATATTTGACAACTAACTGGATAAAATTATTTAAGACTGCATTTTTATTTTTTGTTTCACTCATTATCATCACTTGATAATTTAAGAAAAAATCCATTCCAAATATTGAAGATTTTTCTTGCCTTTGTGTCACAGTATTGGGAATATAACTAGTTGAGCCATGTAGAAGAAACATATTCATATAAACAAGGCAGAGTGAATATAGTGTTTCATTGATATGAATAGATTCATTACCTCTTCTGAGATATATGTATAAGGAGCATTTCATGTCTGGAGGTTGGAGTTCCTCTGTAATGAAAACTGCAAACACTGTTTTTCACAATGGAAGCAGTACTCTTGCTGTGGTTAACCTCCACAATGTCCACCTGATCCTAGACTAATTAAATATACATTTAATAACTCAAATGTGGGATTAAATTTCCACTTTATATTCAGGATATGGGCAGGCAAGGTTTTACTCGAGATCAAGGTACTCAAAGTATGCATTTTGAAATCAAGATAGATTTACAAAGTAGGCATAATGCCTTACCTGTTCTTTGGATTTGCCTATATATTTTAAAATTTTAGTTCTGCTTTAGATAATTAATTAAATAAAGCTTAAAAAAAGATAATGAGAAAGTGCCACTGCCAATATTTTCTTCTTCTTGCACACAAAAAAAGCCTTTGACAAGTTAGAATAAAATATAGAGGTCCCTAAAAACTTTTAAATTTCCTTTATTAAATCATCCATCCTTTGAATTCAATGACTGTTTTTTGCAATGATCTGTGTAAAGTGTGAGTGAAGACTGTAGGCTTTGAACTCCTGAATGCTTGAAGTTCATCGTGATGCATGCTAATGATTCTTCAGCAGCCTCAAAAACTATGCTGATCTTACTATTGCTATGCAGAATTTATAACATAGCTGATCAGTACTTTACCTAGCCGTATTTTGTTTTTAAACATATGTGGATATTATTATGCAAATTTATTGTCTTCATTGAGCTGGGGACAAGTTGATCCCTTTATAGTAATCTCAGTTATCTGGTCAGATGAAGTTTTAAATCCAGAAAGGAAAAAGCACAAGAGTGGATTTGCCTGGTCTGTAGCTGTTAATTTTGTTGTCCAGCACCAGCGGTGGGCAACTGGTGCTGAAAAAGCTCCTGCAGAAGCAAAAAAAGTTTGTGAGGGGGTCCGTGATGAGAGTCGTGCCACTGTCCTGCAGCATTTTCTCCTCAAGCAGGCATTCACTTTTTTCACTCTACAGAAAAAGGCAACAGCCTGGATTTAAGGGTCCCTTGAGCTGGACAGGTTTATAGACCGCTCCCAAAGATCATCCTGTGCACATCCGTATGCAGAAGCCACTGTGACAGGAGGGAGAAGTACTGCTGCTGGGCTGCAGAGGTACTTCAGTCACAGCCACTGCCCTGTGACTAGAGATTTGTTCCTGTATAAAATTATTGCTCTATTAAATCATTTAAAATGGACTGAGGAGTTCTCTGAGACAGCAGCAGCCATGTACTAAATGTCCTTGGAAGGGTAAAAACTAGATTTAAGCCTTTTTCTACAGGTATTTTCCTTTTAATACACAGGTTGTGCATGAAGGCCTACGTTCTTTCATATCATGCTTGCCGTACCTCAAGTTAACATCTGATTTAATTTAGTACTTCTAACGTTAATTTTAGGAACATTGTGTTGATCAAATTCATTGGCAAATGGTTGAGAAATGCCACTGAAGTTATTCCAGTCACTGTTTTTTCCAGTACTATTTCTTGTCTGAAAATCCTTGTCTAGGCCACACACTAAAAAAGGAATTTCAGTATCACATCTGACATGTCAGCATTCAGAATGCTGTCTCTAGCCACATATTTTAGGCATCTACGTTAGGAATAGATGGGTGTGAATAATAAAGTTTTCTATTAATTTATTATTCCTGATGACTAGTCAATTATTTTAATGATGTTTACTGTCCTAGTGGTGTGTTACTTGAAAGCGACTGGAAGCAAATTGCTGTCAAAAAGCCTTTGCAGCTGCAAAAAATTGCACTTATACTTTTATTGTATTCCCTTTACCCCAAATAGAATACACTATTTCTGTCCCTCCACTCAATTCAGCCATCTGTCACTCACACACCCAAAGACAATTACAATGCATTTGCATCATATCACAGCTGTGTCTGATAGACTTGTTTTGCAGTGCAGTGCATACAGGATAATCTCTAACTATCCATCTCACACTGGAAACTGTTTATTCATTGGTCAAACTCCTTTCCACATCAATGTTCTATGATGTTCTGGTCAAGATTTCTTTGTGTTCTAATCTAAGAAGAGTTTTGCATGATTTCTCTAACACAGGGCTGCTAAAATGAATGTCTCACTAATATTTTGAATTATTTTGTTTTAAAAGTGAATTAGAAATAGTTTGGTTTGCTTTGGAGAGATTCTAACATCTCAGATCAATAATTTACTTGTAATGAGCACATTGTGTCAGTAACATCATTGCAGGTTGTAGAGGACCAGATCTAAGCATGTTTTGTCTCAAACATTCTGACTGTTGTGACAGGAAAGGTGTGATTGGAAAAGAGAGTTCGGCGTAGGTGGGACATCGCTGTTCTGAGCCAACATCCTGCTCCACCTTGGGACTCCTGCTCAGTCCTTGCCTCCCACCACCACCCAACTCACTTCCAGGAGAAGGGCTGGATGTGCAGGCATGAACAAAACAGTGCAAAGCATCTCGTTTACGTAAGAAGTGTGCACAATTATTGCTTTTAGTACCAAAAGGACCTTGGCAAATATCATAAAGAACACTTGTGCCTAAAAAAGGCACTTGTTTTCTAAGAATACATTATTTTCATTTGGGTCCCTTAAATTGTGATATTATTTTCTGGTCTGTTTTAATCCTTGTGTGTCCACATATTTAGTATTCTTCTAGGTATGAAAACCAAGTACAAAAAGGACTATGCTGAAATAGGAAAAAGAACTATGGTCTAGTGAAAGAAAAAGTCAGCTGTTTTCATCATGTAACCCCAAGTGGAATCATACAAAATGTTGTGCTTATTCTGATGTCTTTCCTTTCTTGTTTTAGTGACCAGATACAAAATAGAGCAATTACATATTTATTAATCATGTGTTGCATTTATTCTATAAAGCAACAAAAAATTTACTCTTGACAGAGGATGTGAGTGGAAAGGAAAGCTCGTATTTCTCTTACAGAAATTCAGGTAGCCAAAGGATTATTGGCCATTTTACTGTTTATTTGAGACATAATATACGTAATATTACAGACTAAATCAATTTAAATGTGAAACAAAACAGTTTCCTTTTCAGTAACATCATCCAAAGTCTTCCCCATTATTGATGCTCAGGAGATGAGCAACATGAAGTACATGGTTTGCCACATATATGCAAGAGAATTCTGAGCTTTTGCTTCCTGTCAAGGGCAAAGAAAGAGAGAGAGTGGATCTCATCAACTGCAGTGCTAACCCACTGAGAAGTTAGCACAGCTTTAAACCATGAGTCATTTTTGTGGTTTGATTTTTGACAGTGAGCTTTGTACTGGAGAGAGATTCAGTTTTTAAGATCATATTAGTAAAAGCTCTAGAAGCATGGCACACATTTCCCTCTATAATTTTTTTTTTCATTTTTTAAGTTTTAAGCTTGCTTTAAGCAATCCTTTCCACATGTAATGGTCCTTTTTTTTTTTTTTAAACCTCATGCTGCACTACTGTGTTCCCCAAATAATTCTACACTGTTTGGTAATACTTTATTAGTAATATCTCCCATTATCCGTGGCTCTGAAGTAATTTACTAATTACTTTAAATTTTGTCTTTTATATATATGTATACATGTGTCTTCTTTTTATCACGAACTATAATGCCATATGATGGAGTCAGTCTTTCAACTACTCCCTCATTTTCACTATGGTTATCAAAATATCAGTCTTTTAGTTCCCTTATGTGTAATTGGGTTAAACTGTGATGCTTTATGAAGGCTTGAGTTTTCACATACTTCACTACTGCAAAATGGTGTGTTCAGTTTGTCAAAAAGAACTTTCGCTTCCAGAGTGTTGTTTGTTTTTTTTTTTTTTTTGGTAGCAGTGAGATTTACTAAATATTGCATGATTTTTATTTGTGATGACATTGAATTATGGCTTTAAAGTACTAAAGGTATTAGTGTATGTTCTGCATTTTCTTTTCTTTTTTCCCCTCCTAATTTAGAGTAATTATGTTTCTTTGATCCTTTTCCTTTCTAAGGGGTAGTTCTTAACACTCTTGATTCAACTTCAGGCTATGAACGTCAGTGAAGTCAGTAAATAATGACTTTAGAATCAGTTGAACTTAAATCATATAGTCTTTATTGTCAGGAAACATGCAAGTGAATTAGGGCGACATCCAATTAACACAGCCTTTTGCAGGTTTAATGAGCAATGATAAATTTAAATCCTTTTTTCGCACTTTCAAAGTATGTGAAGTTACAAGTAAAATGAGCTAGCGAGAGATTGTTGCTCCATTGATTCATAATAAATTATTTTAAATGTATTTTGACTGGGATAGGAGGCATAATCTTTGAAGATACTCATAGGTTAGTTATTTCAATAGGTGTCTCATCATAAAGTCCAATACAAAATTAACTCCTACAGCATGTGGAGTTACAGGTTGAGTCATACTGTTTCATTATTTGTTTTTTTGGGGCTTAAATGTTTGGTTAGTGTAGCCTATGCCACTGATACATATGACTTTCCTTGATTTCCAGTTGACATTACCTATTACTTACTCTGAGAAAAAGTGTTCCTGGTTTTGTAGCCGCAAAATAGATTCTGAAAACAATTAATTATAGTTTTAATTAGCAAGTAATGTCTTTGTTTAACACACAATTTCTTCTCTTACTAAAGGTAAGTAAGAGGCTTTGTGGTTTTATCGTTTTGAGTTTTTTAAGACAAAAAAGTTTAAATTATCCGGAAAAAGCTACAGTTATGGAATATAGTGTATTTGATTATTTTGGTTCCAGTTTGAGTAGACAAACTCTTTTTGACTGGAGTTTGATAGGATGCTTTTTGGTTTCATTGAAATTTTCTAATCAACAGCAGGAGAACTACTTTTTATTGTTCTGTAAGTTGGCTTTCTGGTGACAGCATTTCTGCTATTGCTCCTTGTGTTTTCTTGGGTCCTCCTGTAAAGCCAGTCATTTCTCAGATTAAGATACACCAAATGTAGGACCAGGTTGGTCCATCTCATTATGACAAATAGAAAAAAAATCTACTTACAGGACAGATTCAATCTTTATATACTTTCAGTGAATTCTGTGGAGCCTGATTGCCTTATTCCTTAGAATGATTTTGTTAGGTCTAGGTGTTTTGTTTGTGACTTGCATTGATATAAATAACGTCAGAGTTAATACCATCAGAGTTTCTAAGAATACCTCTGAGATGCTGAATTGAGGAATGTTTCACTTATTGAGTATGTTCCATCAAAAAAAGAAACTGATTAAAAGATAAAACAAGATGAAACTCAAACCACAACACCATTGTTTGCCTGAAATAGTGTTTCAGTTCACTGTCTTCTTTGGAGACAAAAATTCACATATAATGTGCGTATGTTGATTATATTTGTGGTTTTGATCACCCTTATGATTATGCTTCATAATTCTTTATGTATTCCTCATGTATCTCAAGAGAATGGTGTGAAATGCAGTTGATTAAAGCTTGAAAAACACTGAATTTTTTTTGAAGGGTAGAGGTATGGAGAATATAATGAAAATTCACATAGTTGTCATTTCCATACTTGAATACTAATAGCTTTAACCAAATATAATCGAAAAATAACTGTCTTGGAGAATGAAAATGAAAAGGAATTGTGGGTTTAACCACTATAAAAGCCCCTAGAAGCCTTCCAAGAACTCCTCATGAAAGATATTTTTTTCACCTGTAGGAGAAGTCTGAGAGACCTTAATGGAATGCTGGAGATCTATACTTTGAATGTCAGCTCATAAACGATGGCTCTTTGTTTCAGGGGGAATTCTTAGAAAACATTCATGAGTATGGGCTGGAAAAATTATTATTCTTCCACTCTGTATAATTACGTGATCACTATACTCTAGCCGGTTATTTCCACTCTACTCCATATCACTGATGTTCCCAGCGAGACACATATCAGTCATCTAGAAACTGCAAAGCAGGATCCTTTCCCTCTGAAATGTTGTAGGTCTTCTTTCAGTTGACTCCTTGTAATTCGAGTTCTTCTTGACATAAGCCACTCATATCCCATGAATTTGCATAGTTACTGCTTTTAAATTTGAAGCTTTTTGTGTGTTTAATGCCATTTGAGGGGCCACCTAAAGTTATAATGACCCCAGGGATTCCTATATTTTAAGGTTCAGGGTTTGAGGCCTACTGTTTTCCTCATTATTTTAATGGGAAACATGCATTGCTCACACTAGCAGCTCTCTTATTTATTCTCTTAGTTATCTCGCGTATACAGTTAAAGTTGAGTAGAAAGAAAATAGGTGAGAATGAATTAATTTCTTTTTGTGCAATCCTATTTGAGAAAATTAATATCTTTTTCTTTCTCTGAATTTCCTATGAAATGTTTCAACAAATAACTGATAGTCTTTGCTGTTAAGCATTGTGAAACTAGACTTGAAGAAGGAAGCATTGTTTAGTTTACTCATACATATTTTGTTCGTTGACACTTTCCTAAACTGTAGAAAGTGCTTGAACTTCTTGAAATAAAGCTTTTATTGTGTGTGATTATGATATTTAAAAAAAAATAAATACATCGGAATACATCAAAGCCTTTTGTTTTCATCTACAATAACCCAACAAAATAGTAATAATGCTTCTTCTTCAAAACAGTTTGGGTTTCTTTAGTTCTCTTCTCCTTTTAAGTACATTTGTCACAAATGTTATATTTAATTTTTTTTCTGTGAATTCTGGCATTCTGTTACAGTCTTCCTGTGCTAATACATACTTGACAGTTTACACAAATCCCTTAATTTTAATAGTTCTACACTTTAGCCAAAATTGTTCCTTCTATGATATGAGTTAGCTTAATTTCCTTAGGAAGTACCATAAGGTTTCCTTTTAAGGAGACTATAAGGTCTCCTTTTAAGGGAGATCATTTTATTGTTGTTTTTTATTATTATGCTTAATCCAAAATTTCAGACTAAAGCTCATATTGTATCATGGATCACAAAGCTAAAGGCTTCAGTGAAATTGCTATCACTGAGTAGCTAAAACCCTGATCCATGGATCGTTTGGAGAATTAAGACTTTGAATTGAGGATAGAAATGCACTGAGAATCCGTGGAAAGACTGGCACTTAGAGAATAATGGAAACTAGTACTTGAGGAATACAGTTGCAGTCATATGGTTCAATGAGGCAACAGGTAGCTGGATGAAATGCAGACAGAGGATTCTGACTACTAGTTTCACAATATATCCCAAAAAAAGTGAGCAATGGCAATGCTGTCTGAATAGGGTGATTGTATGGTTCATTGTGGTGGTCTTAGTGGGATAGAATACATGAAAGACATTGGGGAGCTATTGCAAGAGATTTATTTTATCAATACTTGAAAGTCTGCTTTGCCTCAGCAATTCGTTTGAGCAGAACAGATGTGAAGAGTGAAGACAGGGAGAACTGGGTAAGAATAAATTTCAATTAGTTATCAGGGTTTTTTTATTTCCCTTTGCCCACTATCACATCATTTTTTCATGTGCTTTGGTCAAAACTGAGTGTATTTCATCTAACAATAGAGTGTTTTTCAACTTTGTATGCTCACTTGGGCAAGGGGGAGCTAGTAGCGCATAACTCAGAAGTCCAGCCACAAGCAGCTCTATTTGACTGCATTTGGGAATTTTCCCCTATCTTAACTCTTCCTTTGTTTCTTAACTTAGAGTGAATGGCCTGAGAAAAGGAAGTATTTCCAGGCATGTGTTATATATACTATGCATAATTTAAAAATTCATTTGTAAACCTCAGTAAAACTGTGTCAGAGATGGAAAATAGTTCATGCCTCAAACATTGATATAAAGTTTTGCTCATTATAACAAAAATTGTATAAAGAAGCTACAGCCAAAGAAGCCTGCCTGAAGATGCCTGACTGGAACTTTGGACTGTAAGTCAAACTGCTGATTAGATAAAGGGGAACCTATTGTTCAGTCATCTCAGGCTGAGGGAAAGGTATGCATCCACAAAAGGCCAAAGCCACCAGCTGTGCTGAGAATCATCCCCGGCTGAGTTTAGGGTAGGGGAGATCACAGCTCACAGAAGCCAGATTTACACAGATCTCCCCCCAAGCTGAGGCAGGGGGGAGGAGATTGCGGGTGCGTGGCATAACCTCTGGTTAGAGGCACTGAACACCCATCCTCAGTTATACAAACTGGCCCAGCTGTGGAACCCCCAAACCCACAGACCACATCCATGGGACACTCACATGAGAAGCAGCTGAGGGGGAGTCATAATCCATCAAAGACCCACCCCCCAAGTGCTCCCCAGAGTGATTCTTTAAGCCTTGCACCACAGACTGCACGTAATGCAACAGATCCAGAGTCTGTTGCAAGAGACAATGGCAAACTCCCCCCCGCCAGAGAGGTGCCTGGGTTTTCCTACCTGGCCTGAGTGTACATTAACCCATCTCCACTTGTCCATCTCTAAATGGCAGAGGTTAGATAGGGCAGGGCTCTGTTTCCTGCCCAAGCACAATTTTCGTCATAGAAAGTAAGGCTTCAGTGCTCTTGAGCTTCATGAAAGATAGTGCTTCAGTCTATAATCCTTTTATCTGATCAGCTTCAGGAGGTTACTAGGTTTTCTGCTTTATGAGGGCCTATTAGATAGAGAATAAACCTTGCCCTGCAACTAACTAGCAACATTATAGACCAATAATACCCTAAAATCTCCAGTCAGACAAATTTCAGACACTTATTTCCTGAGGATTAAAGACTGACTGTAATCCAAGAGTCCAAATTAGAGGATGGATGTGTAATGGTTGTTGATAGCTGAGCAACAGCTATATATGCTATACCTGACAAACTCTTTACTTCTAATATTGTTTTTTATCTTCTCTCCTTCCTTCATATTTTTTGTACCAGGTATAAACAACCCAAATACTACATCTTTGTAAAACCTTCCTTTCAGAAGAGTATTCACAGCCCAAAAAAATAAAAAAATAAAAAAGGCAGGTGTCTCTGGGAAGATGTAAATCCTTCTTTCTTGTTTTCCTTTAGTCCCTGTTAGCTGAAGTAAGTCTTTGTAAGAATCCCTTCCCTATAGTATTTATGGGGTTTTTTTAATGCTAACCTTAGGAGTGGTAGTAAAACTGTTAGTCTGGAACTTGTGTATGAAGCTGTTGCTCTCAAAAATCATGCGTGCTCGAAAGGAAGCTGGACATAAGCCATTTCTGTGCAAATAGGGAAATATATTAACTAATTTATCGAGGAGTAATTTGAAATATTTATTTAAAAGAAGTCATGAATGAATATGAATGACAGATGTTGACTTTTTGTACCAGACATATATTGTAACTGTAGTTTAAAAAACACCAAACCAAAAAATTCACGAAACGTTTCATAAAACCTTGTACAGCTTGAGGACTTTTTCTGTAAATGTTTCTAGAAGTTTGTTGGGTTTTTTTTCCACATGTAATTTTCCAAGGTTATTGCGTATGCTTCAGAAGCAGTAGGATTTGTACATAATGAGGGCATCTTTTTAGAGATGAAATATGAGTACTCAACTTCCCAGGCTATTTGCTTTTTTCGTTACTGAAAAATTAAGCTAGAAATTACAAACTATATGCATTTAAGTCAGAATTATATATATCTAAAAGGCATGGATATTCTAAGAGTGTATATATTGGAATTTATTGGAGTGTATCTATTGTATCTTTGGCACTTCTATTAACTGTGACAGTTCAAACTCCTGACAAAATTACAAAATTGGGCTCTGGTTATATCACATAAATTATAAGCACCGGATTGTTTGAATTTAACCTTTCTTGTTGACTTTCATCTTATTTTGAACACTGGGAAATTTAACTAAAGCTAGATGCCTGGAGATCATAATATTTTTAGATCCCCATCATCTTGCCAAGTAAGAGTTTTGAATGACCTTCTGAAGAACACATGAGAAAATTGCCTACTGTAGATAACACAGAGCAACTGTGACCAAGGACAGAAAGGACATATAATTCTTTATAGTGAACTTTTTACTGGCTAGTGGCAATCTATTACTGGCAGTTTGAGGCTGAAATGAATATCAGACAGTTTCAGCAAAAACGCCATCTTTCAGATCTAAGGGAACCATGCACCTTTTGATTAGTACTGCGTCAGGCTGTTCACCAGAGATTCAAACGCTTGCAAACAAGTCTCTTTAGATAAGGATGAGTGAACTGCCCTTTTTGATGGTTCAGTTCAGCCTGCAGTTCAAGTAATTCATTTTATTTTGGGACAGAAACAGTTTCCATATATGTCTTTTAATAGAAAGAATCCCATCTATACCCTTTTCATTTACTTTTTAGATTATTTTATCTCAGCTAACTCAACCTGTTTGGACTAAAAAGCTTGTCTTTCATCTGTTTGAAAGCACTGCTGTGTTTCTACTAACATTTATTAAAATATGTAGCATAAAAAAAAGAGGTAATACTGGGTCATGACCAAGGTGAATCCAAATAAACAGCTCGAAATCACTGGGGATGATCCATAGGGCCAAATCTGTGTTTTTCACAAAAGCTTAATACATTTTATTTTTAACTTCTCTACAGGTTGATCCTTAAGAAGTAGTTTAGTGAAACAACTTTACATTTCAGCTCTGCTGTCACATTTTGACTGATGTTTTTGCCATGACTTGGTGGGAAACAGAGTATTTGGATGGAATTTTCAGAAATCCACTAAAAATAGCTCAATTCCCCTTGACAAATCTTGAATCAGAGATAAGCTTTGAGAAGCCAGTCCAACCTGAAGTATTCTGAAGGAAAGGTTGTGAAATGTTTCATAGCTATATACAACAGACAAGACATTGTGTAGCATAATCCAGGATATAGAAATACAATTATTAAGAGGCATTGTAATCAAATCACATATTAAAATGATCAATATTTATGTGCTAGATAAAATTCAAATGAGAAAAGTTAGACAATCTATATCAGCAAGGTCCAGAGTATTATTATAGCTATTCATCTCAGTTCATATGTTAGAAAAGAAAGTTATAATTCCTTGAAAATACCCTTTTTTGTATGAGTAAGGTTGGCTTATGTAGTTTCCTGTAATTGATAGAATTTTATCATCTTTTGTCTACTATACCTACTCCTGGGGGGCAGTCAGGAGAGAAATATAAATCTCTCTCTAATCTTAGTCTTTCTCTCTGGAATACATTATCTGAGCATGAGCAACTATGGAATGGCATCTCGGCAATGTTAAGCCTGCTTTTATTTTTACTGCTTGTCACTTTGACTGATGGAAAAAGGAAAATATGTATTTTAGTCTAAAGACAACACTGACTAGGAAGAGGTTTGGAGCCTCTCTCTTCCATATTTTGTCAGCAAAACTTTTAAAAGTGGCAAATTTTCACAGTTAATTACCACAGACAAGGGCTTAAGCAAAAACAAGCTCTTATTTGTCAACAGTCTTTCTATGAAAATATGATTTACCAAAGAACACCTTGTAGTTGCTTATAGGATACAGAAACCTACAGATGGGTTGTGTGCCAGTAGTCTTCAGGGTGTTATTCTTTTGCCATAGTGTTTCATACTATTAGCAAAAGCAGTTTAAAATATTTTCTAATGTAGGTTCCATCTTAGTAGAAAGACCATCTCAGGTACCAGCTGACATTACTCCATATGCAATTATAATTGAGTACTAAAATAAACAAAGCAGCATGTAACTTTTTAAAAGCGGGTAGAGACAAGTGGGAAAAATCACTAGTATATAATTATCAGTTTACCACAAAAATTACTCTGTGGACAACAGAAACATGGGGAATATTCAGCTCCATTTTGTTCTTATTATAAAGTATTGGTTTAATGTAAATCCTGTAGTACATTCATCCTTCTAGTGATGCATAAAGCACAGCAACATGAGCACATATTTCTTTTCACAATCTCTGGTGTAAGTCATTGCAGTCTGTTCTTTAAGGTCCACTTATAGTTGATAAATTATTTTTTAGAGTGTATTTATGCCTTGGGTGATCAGTCAGGGAGATCCAGCAGTAGTTTTCAGATCATCAGCTTTGGAAAATGGTGCCATCCTATTTTCATTCTTTTGACAAATGCTAAAATCAACTTAACACATTGCTGTTTTCATGGATGGATAAGTAACTCTAATTTCTTCTGTCTGAATATTTTTTTCTTTCTATCCAAGGTGCAACCAAAGGAGGAGTTCACATTTGGAAAGACTAACTTTCCTGCTGAACTCCAAGGGGTACTGAATTAACACTATCAGCTTACCAGTCATGATATTTTGTTTTTCAGATAGAAGCTTTTTTTTTTTCAGTATTTAATTTGCATGTGAATAAATTTGGTAGCTGTTTAAGAAATCTCAAGTTTTCATTCCTTTGACATACTTCAAATAAATGTGCTATCAAAACAAATATTAAGATAAACAACAGCAGGATGTTCTGGAAATAGTATAATTTGATTCCTCAATTTGCATATCTAACAAATTATGACACACTACGAGGATCTTATCCAAAAGATATGATTTCTGATTTGTCCAGGTCAAAGCTTCTAATGGTTTCCGTAGGAATGCAACTCAATTGATGGAATTTTTTTTGCAATGTACAGATTCCTCAGTTTTGTTGGCTCTTTTTATATTGTGATGCTTCTCCTTCCCATTTTTTCTGCTTCATTTGACAGATTTGATTTTCCTGTCTAATGAACTTTCTTTTCTTCTTTAACTGTGTATTTATTTTTCTGCAGTACGGGTGTGCTATCCAACTCCCATATTTTCAATAGTGTCCTTTCCTGTTCCTTAGCTCTGGTGGAAGAGCTGTCAAGTTTCACACACTCTGCACACCTTTGCCAACACTGTCACACCTTACCACAGCTCCCGTATCCAGTTGGAGTACTGTAGTTCCTTTTTCTCTTGATAGCCAGACAACCTTCCTCCTTTTCTCTTGCTGAGGCACTGCCAGAGCATGGTAGAGAAAGGGATTTACAATTTTAGCTATACTTGTATTTCAAAGGCTCAAGAAAGAAAGAAGAAACTCTAATAAACATGTTTTAAAGCCAGCCTAAATTCTTATGTGCTTGGGAATACAATGAAATACTAATAATAAAAACAAGAAGTCTTGAAGGGAATCCTTTAAAATGTAATGGAAAATAATAACAGTTTGAAAAACCTGGGACACTTGTGATGTTCTGTCTCTCCCACTCCTTTACTAAAGTAAATTGTTGTTTTTTGTCTAAAATTTGATGCGTGATTTTCTAGTGAGTAACAGTTTGTGGATCTTTTTGGGGCAGTACTTGATTGTGGAGGCTTGCTTCATTCCTTATTTTTTAGTTTCTGAATCCTCTGTGTATTTGACAGTGGTTATATTTTGGAACTTTCTAATGAGTAGCTTAATGTTTCTTACAGATTTCAAAGGAAGACTATAAATTCTCCTGGACCTTATCTCTGTATTCCATAGGAGTTTTCTGTAAGGGAGCCTGAAAACATACTGAATGCAGCTCATAGCACCAACCTTCTTCACATTCTATTCACATCTTTATATACATAGTTGTGTGTGCATGTGAGAGTATGAGAGAGAATTAATGGTGGGAATAAAGCAGAAACTCATTTTCAAACAACAAACTGTATATAATTGGTTATAATTATGTTGGATAAAGAATGAAAACCAGATTATGGAAAGATGATAACAAGCAAGATGGCTGCTAGTAAAATCAGAAAGGTTAACAAACAATTCTACAGGCTAAATAACATGGAAAAGAAGATATTTTCTTTATTTTATTTGGGAAAACCTGATATTTGGTGGTAAAATGCAAATATAAGATGAACAGATCTTTATCATTAATTAATCTTACTTTAGAAGGCTTATAGGTTTTACTGGCACTATTAATCATAGAATCACAGAATAAGCTGAGTTGCAAGACACCCACAAAGATCGTCATGTCCAACTCCCAGCCCTGCACAGCATCATTCCCAAGAGTCACACAATGTACCAGAGAGCATTGTCCAAACACTCCTTGAGCTCTGTCAGGTTTGGTGCTGTGACCACTTCCCTGGGGAGCTGTTCCAGTGCCCAAACACCCTCTAGGTGAAGAACCTTTTCCTGATATCCAACCTAAACCTGCCCTGACACAACTTCAGACCATTCCCTCAGGTCCTGTCACTGGGCACCACACAGAAGAGATCAGTGCCTGCCCCTCTGCCTTCTCTAGACTCTCAGTTGTAGGCTTCAATGAGGTCTCCCCTCAGTCTCCTCCAGGCTGAACAGACCAAGTGACCTCAGCCACTCCTCATACGGCTTCCCCTCAAGGCTGTTCAGCATCTTTCTTGCCTTCCTTTGGACACTCTCTAATAGTTTAATGTCTTTCTTATATTGTGGACCAAAATTGCCCCCAGCACTCGAGGTGAGGCTGCCCCAGTACAGAGCAGAGCAGGACAAACCCCTCCCTTGCCCAGCTGCTGATGCTGTGCCTGATGCACCCCAGGATATGATTGACCCTCCAATGCCATATTGGTGGCTTAACTGGAACACTTGCCTGCATTTCTGGCCAGGGAGTCTCAGCTACTCTGATTCATAAATGTTGATTTACATTTAAAGCTAGTTACGAGAAAGAAAGATGTCATAACTTCTGGATTGGAAAGTGTATGAAATATAAAGGTTGATTGCAAATTGGGATGTGAAAAAACTTAGGAAATGAATAAGAGATGGAAGACCAAAAAGTATGCATCTATATTCCGGCTGATCTAAATAAAAAGAAAAATATTTTTGAAGAAAGGCAGCTCAAAGTTCAAGGGTTCAATGGGATTTTATCATCAGAAAAATAGGCAGAAACTTTTACACTTTAAAATTTTTCCTTTTAGCATCTCAGACTCCTGAGAAACCCATTTGTCTTCTTTAATATCTTTAAAATGCCTTGGACTTTGATTGAGTGATACAAGTATTAATCAAATTAGAACATCTAACTGTAGCCTTTATCCATTGCATCTCATCTTATTCATCATAATCTATCCATATAGATTCTTCAAAACAAGAAAAAATGCCCATGAAAGAAAGTGTCTAGTAAAAAAGCTGGCAATCTAATAGACATATCAAATATATGTTATTCATTGAATGGACTGCAAGCTCGAATTCAAGTTCTCCATCAAGAGTGGATTATGTCTACTGAGAATTGCATTTCTCCCCTCACATCCGTGTTTCTTGGTGTCCTTATTGGCTTCACTAATCATTTGATTCATAAAGACAGAAATTTCCTCTAGGGTTCAAGTGACATGTGATTGACTAGAACATTCCCTGTTAACCCCAGCAGGGTATGATGCAGAACAAGATAGTCTAGAGTACTATAATTGATTGTTTTACAAGGGAAGAAGCTTTCCTCTTCTTTTAAATGAGCAATAATATAATCAGGGAGAAAAATTGTGTTGGAGTTCAAACATTTAGCATCATGTTGAACCCTTGCAACTTTCAAAATCATGTTTCAATGTTCTCAAGACAGTTATTTTTATAGTATTATCACTGTCTAAAAATTAATTTAATAAAAATAATGTGCATATTCTGCAGTCCACTTTGTCAAAATTCAGGCTCTGTAAATGATTTTTGCCTTGCCATTCATTCAACCTTTATACTTTCCTTTTACCTTTCCTTGTATTAATGATTACACATAATTCTCTTCAGTCTACTCTGTGTATTTTTCACCCCTCTACCTTCAGTCTCTCATGTCTGGAGTTAATTTTTTTTTGTTATTTGTTTCCTTAAGATGATTTAATTAAATAAAACACATTATTCATCACCTCAGAATAACAGATTTTATGTCCAGGACCCTGATGTAATAAATGCAAATGTCACATAGGTCATTTTTCAGTACCCTCACTTCCAGCAAAAGTCTGGGTTTGCAAATACATAGCTTCAGCTACAGGACAAGAAGTAATTCATCTGAAAATCAAAAGACAGTACCACACAGTTAAAATCAAAGGCATTTTTATTGTAACACATTCTGAAGGTATCAGTTTAATTCCTTAGGTGAGATTCTGATCTTGTTTTCAGCTAAATTTTTTTACAAACATTTTGGCCTTTCTTTTAAGGTTTCTGTGAAATGTCCCTAAATCCTTCCTTTGCGGTGAAACAATTATGGCTACAACACTGTCAGGGCTGATAACTGTGGGCTTTATATCCAGGTCCCTCAGAAAAGGAGCAAGCCAGACAGACCTGGCAGGCTGGGAAAAAATGGGATTAGAGCATTGGACCAAGAGATATTTCAGGGGTAGTCAGTGAATTGTCCCAAAGCACTGGCAGTGATGTCTTGTTCTAGGAAAGTGCTTGCTTAGTCTAATCCTGTATTTAGTGGAGCTACCCTACTTCTGAAAGATGCTGCAGCAGATATGACAGGACCATCAATGGCACTGACCCGAGGACTTTCTCTGCCTTCTTTAGAAAGTGTAGACAACCTGTCACATGAAGCAAAATAAATACTCTATGAGGACCCCTGTTTCTAAGTCAAAAGAGAATTTAAAATATTGAATAATCATTGAAACATTCAAAATTATTGATCAATAAGCTGAAGAGAAGTATCTATAAATTACTTGTACCATAGTATTTCACTGTATGTATTAAAGTGCTGAAAATTACTTGTTTATTGTATTTCAAAAGTGGAAATTTTTTTTCTTTTTTTGTAAGGAATAGTATGAATTCACGGTTATGCATTAATTTACCAGCTTTGTACTGGGGCTTAGGGTGTTTCATAAAACTTAAACTTTTCTCCACCTTTTTTCTCAAGAACAACTTTTCCAAATTTTTTTCTATGATAACTGGTTAATAAGCATTTAGATCTATTGTCAGTACAGTGATGAGAGACACATTGAGTGGCTGAATTCGAACTATTATATGAAATTGTTTTCTGTATATTTTCAGTACTGCAACTTGTTTGGCAGTAGCTCTGTCTGTCCTTTGCAGGTATTCTGCTAGACTTTTTTCTCCTCTTCAATTTAATTTTTTGCTTCTGCTAGCAGCTTGCAAGTGTCTGTCCCTCACAGGCAGTCTTTGCTGTTCAGGTATGTTCTGCTATTTACTGCTTTGTATTTAAATAGTACAAACGTAAGTTGAGCACACAACTAAAGCAATAATTTCTTATACCAAGGGAACAATAGCAGTCATTGTCAAGGAAAGTTTTGGAGCATCACAAGCAGTGCTAAAACTATGCAATGCTATAAAGTACTAGTCTGGGATAATTCAGATTAAATAGGTATAATGCAAAGATGCAGAAGAATGTTAGAAGTGGACTGAGTTAAAACCAGGAGTTGTTTTGTATGCAAATGTGATAAGTCGAAGAGCAAACTGCAAATAAACCTGCCAATCAGATTTATAAGCTCTTTTTCCTTTGTTTTGTGCCACCCTTGCGTTTGGATGGACTGCAGGACCATGCCAAGTGGGCTTGAACTAGCTTTCACTTTTTGCCTGAATGCCAGGTTTAACAGTGGATACAACAATCAGCGATATCCCGTATCTGTGACAACATCTGTCCATCTTCCTGGTAGGGCAAATATAGTCTCTCTACATTGCTTTATCCCACCTACTGGCAGTGCAAAAGATGAGAATCAGTAGAATCTTCTTCCAGAACTGCAGCAAGGGAGATCTTGAGCCTGAAGGCAACTTTTGCTTTAAGATTTTGGTATAATGTTCACCTGCTATATAACAGTTTTCATAAAATAGCCATGCTTTGAGATCTTTGGCCCATTATATGACTAATGAGGAAAAAGGTAAGGAAATGCAACGCTATTAACAACTAAACCTTTAAAAATCGTGAGAGAACATAGCTCCATGCTGGCATTTTATAGCACATCAAATGCATGCCTGGAAGTCAGTGAAGTTGCACTGAGAGTTGATTTTTGGCTTGGCATTTTACTGTTGAAAGAAGTGATGAGTGTGTTCACTTCCTTATGCTCTGTAAGATTATTGTTAGTCAGTTAAACTTTGAAATACTGTAAGATAAGAGATTATTTGAGCCAAATGGAGTGCTCTGCAAGATTATAACTGTGCTTTAAACTGCAAAAGTAGGAAACTCTCAGGAGACAGTTCTATATCTATTCCGTTCACTCCATCAAATACAGTACTTTAAATTTTCAAGATTAACAGTCTTCACCTACAAACTACTGAAGGACAGGAAACTTTTACAGATTTCTTTTCCAGTGTGTGTGACAGCATCAATGCATTTGTCACTCTCAGCAGTAGTTTCTTCTTGAAACATTTTGACAGAATTGGGAAGCATTAAAATAATTTTTACCTCAAACATTAAAAAAGTCTAGCAACAATTTGGTACTTTTCCACTTTATTCAAAGTATGAGAGACAATACCTGCAGTACATTTCCAGGTCACATGTGCATTGTGAGTCTGAAAGATACCATTGGAATTCTGAGAAGATGCTGAAGATTGAGATGCACAGACTTCATCATTGTAGGTCAAATTTTGCATTTGGATTGTTGCCACTGAAGTTGTTAGTTGATTCTGGGATAATGGTGTTTTGCTCCAGACCTAAATAAAGTAAAATGAAGTGGCAATCTAACCTGATCCATTTGTCATCTTTGGAATAATGTACATGCATCATTTTCAAGTAAAACCTGATTGGCAGGTGTATGTTATCATTGTTACTGCAGGGCTATTAATTTAATTACAATTATCTATAAATTGTAAATTAAGTCAGTAACATTTGAATTTGCATGTATCTTCCCTACCATGTGTCTGTTTCCTTTTGTTTGTTTGGGTTTTTTTTTAATCCCTTGTGGTTTGCCTGAAAAAAAAGCCGTTGCAGGGATCAGTTAGCACCCACTTGTTTGCCTAGTAGATTGATGCTGTGTTTGGACTGCAAAAATAAGCTATACAGGAACAGAAACTTCAGAGAAAGAGCTTTTAGGAAGAGCAAGGAGTTTTCAGTGGGAGAGAGAAGAGTTTTATACCTTACTGAAAAACCTCATTATGTGAGAGCAGTGACTTTTAGTACAACAGAGCAACATTTACATACTTGTGGAAGACGAAAACCCCAACCCCCAAATGCACCTTTCATAGTGAGTAGGAGGGTGACCATAGCCTTTTCTATGCAGCAAGAGAATAAAATGAGTTCAAGATAAAAGATACTGTCTAAAGTGTTGTCAGATGCCCTGAGTACAGACAAGGGTGGATTACTCTGATTTAGAGGCACTCTTGTAGATTCTGGCATATGAACATGGAAAAGAGATGCATATTGAGCTGGTTGCTCAATCAGCAGGGCATGGATAAATTACTTCAGAGGCTCTGATCAGTGCCGCTTTGAAGCACTGTGACACTAACAACCATGGCCCCTTGCAACTGCTGAACTCCCCATAACCTTATGCAAAGATGATTTAAAGTGCTTCATCTGCAAGAGAAAGACATTTAAATTACATTTCTTGAACAGTTTAATATAGGCCTAATTTTTTAACAAAGAGAAGAATTTATTGTTAGTATGTCCCACAATACTATAGTTTTGCACACAATATCCGTTTTCAGAAAGGTGTTACTGTATGTACTTAAGAGGAGAAATACAGAACAGATTTAGGATTACTGCTTTAGTTTCAATTCATTCATCAGATTGAAAAAGGCAGAACATACTTTTCTAATTAATAAATTGCAGACTGTATATGCTGGGATTATTTTTAAGAAATGATGCTCAAGTTCGAAACAGTTTGAAAATTAGGTGAATGAAAGGAAAAGTGTTAAAAGAATGTTTACTTTTTAAAAGGAAGTCTGAGAAAATGCAAATTTCAGAAAACATTTCTGCAGTTTCAGTTGAAAGAAATATTGTAAAATCAAACTTCCACAACCAAATAAATAATAAATGTTTGATAAGATATGATAAAACTAAGCAGAAAGGGCAGTACTTTGTTTAGCCTTACTGCATGTAATTTTTGTCACTGAAGATTAAAAGGGAAAATGAAGAATAAAGTAGCATATGAACTCAGATTTGTGTCAATGCGAGTAAAGTTCAAGATAAAGTACTACTTTTAAAGTTCTGTAGAGCTAATAACTTCTGAAATGCAAATAATTGAATGTTGCTCCATTTTTTCTGTTTTCATTGTTATAAACAGCAGTCTAAAGCTTAAAATATCCTAGTCCCTTATGCTCAATCTGTTATTTATTTGTTTTTTCTCATTCAAGTCAGGTTATAAAGTTTTATATCCATGTTCTCTTATTTTTTTGTTAAATCTCAGTCTCAAAAATATTAAGTGACACAAAGCCAATTTGGAAAGATGGTGAACGTTTGCCATTTGTCACGTATTGGTGGTGACGTATTGCCATGACGTCAATATGTATTGCAAATTAGCAGCTGTGCTTTTTATAACATGTTCCCATAAGTAAGCAAAATGTAATATACACTACCATGTGGAACAAAAACTTTGAAACTGGCAAACAACAGACGTAATTTCTTGGTCAGTATTTGGGGTATTTTGTTTATTTGTTTGTGATTGTGGGGTTTTTTTGTTTGTTTTGTTCGTTCATTTGTTTGTTTTTTTCCTGAAGGAAATTGTCAGTTTCTATTTAGTTTGCACTGTGACCCTTCTTCTGGGTGAAACCTTCAAGGAACCTGAAGCTGCATCATGTAGCAGACTGGACACCAGAAGCAGCACAGCTGTCCTAGCACATTAGGTGAGCCTGCAATGTGTCACAGTCTCCTGGCTTCCACAACCACATCTTACTTGAGATGAATGACACATTCTAGCAAAAGGCACTTCAGTTTGTGACGACTCCTGTCACTGACTGGCAGCACTGATACCTGAGCAGCTGATAGCATACAACCCATCTAGAAACGTGAGATAGGGACTCATAATACAGAATCGAAGAGCAACACTTTTCCATTCTTACACAAGTTGAGCAAGTAGACACAAAAAAAGAGCTATTGTAACTGTATGCATTTTGTAAAATATCTGAACATTCTAGTACGATTATGGGATTCACTGAATAATTAATCAATCAAATAGTTGCGGGAAGATGAAAGGTCAGCTTATTTCCCACCTGTCTCCTTCCCCATTAGCCTGAATAGTAGTCTAGCAGCGGCCTGCTCCTTAGGCTTGCAGGACTTGTAGGAAAAGGCAATGACTGCTCACCTTCCTCTCCCCATTCTGTTCTCCACTCCTCAATCTGAGAAGAGTCCAGCTAGTGGACAGGTTTCTATGAAGAGATTATTTGATTTCCCAGGCTTTGATTTTCCACATTTTTGCATCAGTGTGTTGTAGTTACTATTCTGGTCCTAGAGGAAGAGAGTTCATGAGGATCATTACTGAACTTCAGTATTATTCTTTTAATTGCTGGCCCTCTCCCAGCTTGTATTAATCACACTAGTAACACATCATTTCCTGTAGCTTGGGTCAACTGCACCTTTGTTGCTATGTGCTCTGCTTAGTTATTTTTATTAATAATCTCTCATATTAGCTGTACTTCTCATTTTTCCTCCATTTTTCCTACTTTTGGATGATGAGCTCTTCTGCAACTGCACTTAGCAATCCATTTTTCACTATCAGATGCTGTGGTGCTTTGGATGGTCAGGCAGCATGGAGACTACTGTTAGCTTTCCTGGTTATCAGTGGAGCCATTTTGAATTTCTGAATGGGAGGACTCATTCCACTGTGTCTGTTTTCCCCAACTATATGAAAACCTGTAGTTTTATAGTATAGTTTCATAGGATTCTTTCCTTCTTTGGATTTGGTGGTCTTGTTATAAAAGTAGCCCTTGGATGTAGTGCCTCAAAAGTACCCAAGTCATTACAGATCCCATAGTTTTCAAGAGAAAACTTGTGATAAAAATTCTTTGCTCAGTGTTATTTTTGAAAATATCTTTGTCTTCAGGACTAACAAAACCAAAGGGATTAAACAGGGCCATTCTCTGGCATTACAGGCAGGAAAAACAGATGGTGTGTGTTTTTAAAAAAGGTTGTTTTAGGACCTGTACACTGAAGGAATGGTTTTGCTTTCTAGAATTATAAACACTTAATGCATTGGGTTTGCATATAATCACCTTATCTCCTAAATAGAATAGATTTTCATGTTATTAAGAATTCATAATCATTAAAGTAAATGTAGCATATAAAATGACTTTCCACCGAGGTGGGTGGCAGACACAGTGGGGTGAATGAAGTTTGTTACCTCAAAACTTGTAATCTCCCTCAGGGATATAGGAGGGGAGTAACACACCAACATCAAACAGAACAATAACAAAAGTATTGTGCATCTTTCACATAAACACGCTTAGACAGAGAGGAAGTAATTGAAATGCTGACGTTTTTGTAGCAATATTCAAACCTTTTTTATTTTTTTTTTTTATTAATCAGCATAACTTTAATGGTTGGAATATAAAGAAGAATTCACTGCCTGTAGATTTCAGTGGAAGTTTTCCCCAGGGTGTAATTAGTACTGTTGGGAGATGTTTTTTGCTTCATTTCAAATATACAAAGCCTGGCCCTACTTCTACTTAAGCCAATGGCATGATTTTCTTTAACTCTCTCCTGTAATAGCCTAGTTAAGCTCAGAATGAACAAAATTATTACCAGGGTGCTTTACTTAAAGAAATGGCTTTAACTGAGTTGAAAAAACCCCTGACATCAGCTATAAAACAATTTAAGATTAATACACAAACTAATTTATTTCTCTCCATATGATAGATGTCTCTCAGCATTACTATGTGGAACATGGAATAATCAGTTGAACAATTGGACAACTTAGATATGCAGTGCTGTATTAGTAAAGGGCTTTATAATGAGAAGTGAGAGAAAACGATCTGGAATATCTTTTGAGTTACAAAGAAGCATATGGAATATACAGCACCCCAGAAAATAAATGGTAGAAGAAATTTTGTGGCCAACAGGAATTACTTGAAAGAAAATATTTGGACTGTTATTGTGATTAATCAGCACAGTACACCATTTAAAATAATTTTTGTGTAAATATAATTATTAGAGCAAAAGAAGCATTTTATTTGCTTATAAGCCTTGTTAACAGAACTTAAAATCTCGGGCAAACTTATTGTAACTTATTCAGATCTAGGCTTGAATTTTGAAGTTTATGGAGAAAAATGGTAGTCTTTCTAGTCTTTCCCTCTTAACCAGGAGAGATTTAAACACTGTTTACTAGAATTCATTCAACACTACCCATCTAGTCTCTTAAAATTTTATTTCTTCTCTAGCTCCTATTTTGAAGTAGTCATAAATATTCTTGTTCTGATTACTCAGTCTTGATCATATGTTGAAAGATGCCCAATTTTCATCAGAAACTTTAATGTCAGGGGCCCTAGCACTCTGAAAAACTCTCAAGTATCCTGTAAAACAGCAACCATTTCAAGGTATTTATAAAGCCACATAAAGCACCACTGCCATTACAACAGCACAATGACAAAACATGAAAAATACAGAGCATATGAAGGCTGGCAAAGTATTCTCAGAAGGGACTGTAGAGTTTTCATAACTTGATATAAAGCCAAACAACTCAAAACATATCAGAACATTAGCAGGCATTTAAAAAACAAAGCAAACATAACGACTAACAACTAAAACCCAACCTAAATCTAAAAATTCTATTTCTTTGCAAATCCAGTCCATTGAAGCTTGTTATTTTCCTACAACAGCCAAGTGAATTTAACATGTGTGAAAGTATCTTGGGAGTGGCTGTATGTATTGCACGTCTGAGAATATATTATTTTAGAATTAATTATCTGCATATCACATTAAAAAAAGTTCTATGATTTAGTTTGGAAGGGTTTGGACAGGAAATATTTAATAGTTATGTGTAAATAGCAAGCTTAAAGAGCTATTTAAGAGTAGCTCATAGAATCCTCGATCACAGAATTGTCTAGGTTGGAAAAGTCCTTTAGGTCTGGTTGATTCCAGCCATTAACCTAGCACTGCCAAGTCCTAGTCACTGAACTAGATGGTGACTCAGATCACCAGGACAATCATTCCAGGACAATGCTGTGGGAAACAGCATTGACAATTTTACCAAAGCCCACAGAGACAACATGCACAACCTTTCCTTATCCACTAAGTGGGTGACCTTGTCGCAGAAGGAGATCAGTTTGATCAAGCAGGACCCGCCTTCCATAAACCCCTGCTGTCTGGGCCTGTTCTCCTGGTTATCCTGGACATATTGTGTGATGGCATAAAGATGATCTGCTTCCCTGGCACCAAGGTCAGGTTGATAGGACTATACTTGCTCAGCTTCTTCCAACATTTCTTGTAGATGGGCATCACATTTGTGATGTTTTAGTTGACCAGGACCTCCCTGATTTGCCAGCACTGCAGGTAAATGACAGAAAGTGGCTCGGTGAGCACTTCTGCCAGCTTCCTCAGTACCCCTGGATGGATCCCATCCGGCCCTATGGCCTTGTGTGTGTTTGAATGGTGTAGCAGGTTGCTGATCATTTCCCCTTGGGTTATGAGGGCTTCATTCTGCTTCTGTCCTTCTCTTCCATCTCAAGGGGCTGTGTATCTTGAAAACAACTGATCTTTCTATTAAAGACTGAGGCAAAAAAGTCTAAGCCAGCATATGAAAAAACTAAAAGCCAAACTAAAAGCCAACATATGAAACTGTCTGGAAGCTCAGCCATGTGTTACAGATATGATGTGTCTCTTCCTCTTTGTCTTCTTTGGACAGATTCCTGTGAGAACCAAGAGTTCTCTGCTGAAATGAATGGGGACCATTTTTATGGTTGTAAACTTCAGCACATGGCTTAGCACCAGTCTTCTGCCAAAAATCTCCATTGGACAAGGATTTATTTAGAAAACAATTTAAGTGCCACTATATAAATCTTGGCTCTGCTCTTATGCTTAAGTACCTCAGCCTTTTCCTTATCCCTTGTCACTCTTTCCCCCTTTATCGTTTTCCATAGTCCTCTTTTTGTTGTTGATGTATTTATAGAAAAACTTTTTAATTGTCTTTTACTGCAATTGCCACATTAAGTTTTAGCTGGACTTTGGCCCTTTTAATTTTCTCTCTACATAACCTCACAACATCCTTGTCCTGATTGTCCTGTATTTTCTTCCAAAGTTTGTAAACTCCCCTTTTTCCCCTGAGTTCCAGACAAAGCTCTCTGTTCAGCCAGGGTTGTCTTCTTCTCTGACAACTGGTCTTTAAGCTCAAGGGAACAGCCTGCTCCCGAGTCTTTAAGATGTAAGTATTCACGCAAACTCATTTTCTTTAACATTACTCATGGAATACACTTTTAACTGTTTAAGTAAGAGTGAGCTAATGTCCAGACCTGTTGATTTCTCATTGTTACTTTTGGTGGGTGATAAGTAGCTTCACTACAGGGACTGTAGGCACAGTCTTGTTTGAAAAGGTTGGCCACTCTGTGTGTATAGCATCAGATCCTTAAGTGTGGTAAATAAACGTTTCTCTTTAAAGTTCACTATGGTGATTTTTACTTATGCTGCAAATCTGGTATGTAAAAGTGTATTTTATTTTATTTTGTTTTTTTCTAACTGCAAATTTATCTTTATATCTAGGACTGCACATTCCTTTATGGGCTTCACTATGTAAGGAAAGATTTTGATTTGCTGTTGTTATGGTATCACTAAACGTTCTTTCACTGAAGCTGATTTCTGTTGAAAGTAATTGAAGAGTTTGGGGGGGGTTTTTTGTGTGTGTGAAAAGCAGTAAGATTTAATATAATTATATTAGCTGGAGTTTAAATGCTACAGTTGTTAAATTAGCAGTACTGAATATGCGAAAATGAATAGGTGACATATACTTTGTAAAACTGCAGCTTAGAGGGCTTCATCTTACTTGTAGCTGACCCACATAAGAGTCCTATTCCTGAATACACTAGATTAGGGGGGAAGAGAGAGGAATTATTTTTAAACCAGGATTTGCTGTTCCCTGCTAAAGGAAAGTGCCCTACATCTGTCTCTGCCAGCAAAATTCAGGCTCAGCAGTTTGATATGACACTAATTTACTTGCAGAGAGATTTATAAACCTTCATAAATAGCAGAACAATATGATTAGATAGTACTTCTGTTGATTCAATTGCAATAGAGGTTTAAAGATACTAAGAAAAAAAATCAAATGGCCCAAGCTGAAATAAAGCTGTCTTAATGGAATGGGAAAAAAACCCCAGCAGTGATGAAAAAGAAACAAAGAATTTCTGCTGTGACCAAGCAGGAAAATAATTTCTTAAGTTTTGATGAATGTATTGCATTAAAAGTTGGAAATCTGGACCACATATCATTCTTCTTTGGGATGTAGATTTTATTTATAACTTTAGTGAATTGTTTTAAAAATTATTTATTTCTGTTTCCAGAGGCCATTTGCATCTTTTCGTACAGATTGGGCTATGTACTGGATCACACCTTCAGAAAAGCACCCAGAATACTGTGAGGACTTTTATGGTAGTGACATATTATACTTTTATTCCCTTTAATGTGCCATGTCAGCAGTTCTCTGACCATGTCTCTTTTTAACCTGAGCAAGGGAGGTGTTACAAACTAAAAGCCAGCATATGAAACTGTCTGGAAGCTCAGCCATATGTTACAGATATGATGTGCCTCTTCCTCTTTGTCTTCTTTGGACAGATTCCTGTGAGAACCAAGAGTTCTCTGCTGAAATGAATGGGGACCATTTTTATGGTTGTAAACTTCAGCATATGGCTTAGTACCAGTCTTCTGCCAAAAATCTCCATTGGACAAGGATTTATTTAGAAAACAATTTAAGTGCCACTATATAAATCTTGGCTCTGCTCTTATGTTCAGCTACTTTTTTTGAGAAATTTACATACGTGTACATATTTGCACATAGAAATTTTTTTCCATATTTTTCTGGCAAAACATTTTTTAGATGCTTATGCAGGTTTCTTTACTCAAGGAAATGAATATTGAGTGCTACCAGTAGGTAGGGAAGTTATTTAGAAAATTGAATACCTGTATTTCAACCCTAACAGTACCAAATATTCAAATACTGCATAATATTTGGTACTGTCATTACAAGAAATACAATGTTTTTGCTCAGTCCACTGTCAGATTGCTTTTTCCTTTTCCCTCCCAATAAAAATTAGCTGTTTGAGCAACAATGCTGGATTACAATACAAACTTGAGTATAACGTACTCTGCCATATACCTTGGTGTCTAATGCAAAGATAAAGCGAATTTAGTGTGTCTATTTCTTTGAAAAGGCTCATGTTCAATCCCTCTGTTTTTAAAGCTGATTACTTCCCAGAGAATATGAAACTGAACGAAAAATGGTCTTGTGAGCCCCTAACACCTGTGTCCTGTTTAAGATTGCTTTTTGAGTTTTGATTCTTTTGTTTGATGTTTGGATTTCTTCTTGCTTTGTGGTTTGGGGTTTCTGTGTTGTTTTGGGGTTTTTTTCTCTTTGAAGGGTGTTGTTTTCATTGTTGATGGATTTGGTTTTGTTTGGGAGTTTGTTTTGTGATTCAGTTGGTTTTTGTTATGTTTTGTTCTTTTTGTGGAAAGGGAGAATTGGAAGGAGAAAAGGACAAGCTGTTTACCTGGTTTTTAGTTCCATTTGTGTCTTCTTTATAATTTGAGTCAGTAATGACTTATGGGATGTCTTGGATATGAACACTTGAACAGGATGACACATAAAACCTTTGTAGACTTTCTGTTGAGAGATTCAATGAAGGTAGAAGTATACTGACGTGTTGTTCTGGAGTATGTTTAACTGCCAAATACATCGAGTAACTATCTCTGAAGAAACAATTCCTTTATGAGTAAAGACCAAGGAGCACAAACTTAAGAAGGGAAGACTAGAGGTTTAAAATTATTTGGCAATGTCTTTAACAGTAGGACTCAGGGGTGAAGAAAACATTTTTGCCATCTGAAGTTATTTCATGCTTAGCAAAGTTTATGCCAGTCCTTGTTCTGCTTTGGTAGTAACCATAACATTCTAGTAAGGTTGCAGAAGTCATTGAATGAAGACTGAATTGAACCAAATGCAATTCCTCATTAAAAAAAAAAAAAAAAATTGTCTTTTAACATAACTGCTCTTATGTAAAATGGTTCAATTACTTGCAGAGGAAATCCTATTTTTCTGATGTAGTTGTCTGCAAGAAATATATTTACACACTACTTCTGTAGTAACTAAAACTTACTGGTTTGTAGGAAAATTTTGTTCTTTAATACTCTTTCATTAAAGTGTTTGGCTCAATCTGCTTATTACTATTTTTTTCATTTTGAAAAGGCCATGCTCCTTCTGTGAAATATAGATTCCCAATATGTCTGGGAATAAATGTCCAAAATATTCTCATGTTCTCTATAGTCAGGAGAGTTATGGTTAATTTTTTTTCAAATTAGAAAATGAAAATGCAGACATGTAACTTAGAAATGTGAAGACATTTTCTTAGATGCAATCTATCCTTTGAAGGAAAAGAAGGAAGAAAGATGTCTGGTGACTTTTTTTGGTAATATTTTTTGTTTTAACTCTAACTGCAAGTACATTGAGAGAAAACAACATCCAAAGGGAATAATACTAAAGCAATGGTTATGGATTTACAGAATAAAGATTTCTACTTCCAGCAAAGTCAGGATCTTATTAGGTGATGAGAATATCCATAATTTGAATTTTATGTTTAACAATGCAGAAGACAAGAACTCAAAAAAACCCCCAAACCCTCTTCCAATTGCATCTTTTGTACAAATAATAGTGTAAAAGGGTGGCAAATAAAGTATAAAATTATACATTTATTAATTCAAAATAATTATTTTCTATGTAACTTCTTTCCAAGTTATATAGAAGTATATAGATAGTGATAACTTATTCTTTCAAACAAAAACATTTTAATGGCAGGCAAGAGAGTCTGATTTTACAGCTTTGCTCTATTCATGTCCTGTAATGTTTAACAGAAAAATATAAACAACTAATTATTCACTCAGATGTATATACCATCAAATCAATCTTTTGCAGAAAGTGACTGAACTAAATGTCACTTGTTTGAATGCACTTCTACCTGTCACAAAACAGGGTAGCAAAGAAAAAATCCTGAAAAGTTGAGATCTCTCTTTACCTTGACAAACACAACATAAATCAAGAGCTCCAGGTTCTCTTTCAGTAAATATAAACACATAAAAGATTCAGAAAAAGTTTGTTTTAAGCAAGTCACTTCACAAAACTTTCTTTGAACCTTCAGGGTTCAAACATTTAACTGTATGTCAGAAAACTTTTGTGACAGTGACTGACCCCACTTCTTTCCTGTTCCTTTTGATACAAGATATAATCCAATAGACTTTCTATAAAAAAAAAATCTTAGTCTTCTTTGATACGCTGGACCTTTGTGTCAGAAAGCTGTGACACTGACCCCTGGGACTGCTATTTTTAGTCTCTCAATATGTTTGTAAAAGGAAAATCATCATCTTGAAATTATCTGTAGGGTTTGAGCTAAGGAAAGATGCAACAACAAATATGTCCATTTACATTTCTCAGCATAGACAACATAGATACAAATGTCTATAAGAACACCACTGTGAAAGAAAAAGAAACCAAGTTTAAACTGGTTATTCAAGACAAAATTGTAATATGTTCTCTCATCAGCTGGGAACCCTGGCCTGATTTCCTTATGAGATGCATCATATTTTGTATCTTATGTTGTCCTCCTTGGACAGAGTGCCTATTGGCAAAGTTTATGTTAAATTTTCTCTCCAATCCACATGGATCCTTTTTTAAATCCTGCTCCTCTTATCTTCACCCCATTTCTTCTGCTTCACACCATTTCTTCTATTTCATTCAGATAAAAGAGCGGTATCAAACTTGAACAAATCAAGGATGGATTCACCTTTTTTGAATAAGTAGATATTCTGCTGACAGACAGATATTTTTGCTTATTGATGATTTTCCAGTTTAGTAAAGGTAACCCCTCAGAACTCCATCATCAAAATGATGAAGTTCTCCCTTCGTACAACTTTCTTACATGAGCTTACTGAAAAATACTATTCTTAAAACCACTGCAGTGAATTCAGGGTGTTGGGCACTATTACTAATACTTGTTCTGAGATGTGATCTGTTTGCAATCTCTACGGAATGTCAATAGATTTTAGACTGAAATTCAAAACACATTTTTGGGGAATATCATAATGGCAGCAAACACATCCTAGCAAGGAGCATTTAAATGTTTCAAGCTTAGCTGCATATAAGCAGCATTACTTACGTATCTGTACATACCTGAAGATTTGCATGCAATATATTAAATTGGGAGTCTAATTGCTTAGTTTTCACTATTCATATTTCTGCAGTGAACTTTACAGAGAAATTATGCCTAGGTCTTTTGTCTGTATTTACAAATTGTAGAATTAAGCTAATTAAACTAAATATCTATGCTAAGTGACTTGCCTCTAATTTACTGCAAAATTTGCAATGCATTTATTGGGTTCCAGGGCATTTCACTTAGAGCATATTAGTTTAGCAAGAGCACCTTTGAGTTCCTGTGTAGACTCTGAAAGCCACACTGTGACTGAGGTGTTATTGTCTCTTTGTTTAACACCTGCATGTGTTTCATTTACCTGTCAGCTTTCTCTTTATTTTTGCATGCCAAACCAGCTCCAGCTGCACACCTCATAATGTGCTCTTATAAAGAGACACTTAAAAAACATTTAGGAATTAGGAAGGTGATTAAATATTTTGATGTGGGTACCTCATTGTATCTAAAACCCATAGCATGTAAGGTTGTGTAGTAAGGTGTTAACACAGTTTGTACAGAATTAGTTGTCCAGTTTTCCTGTTACCTTTGACAGAAGAGACATATGTATGATTCATTAAACTGGAAATCCGTGTAACACACTGCATACATTACAGCACATCCCAGAAGGTGCAGTTCACATAAGCGTTAAGGTACTACCACCAAAAATTCTTTTCGTATTCACATTCATTTATTGAAAAGGAGCTATTTTTTTTTGTTGATATTGCTGGGCTTTGAAGGTACTCTAAACATTTCTCTTGAGAGAATTCTATCCTGTTATTATTCTTCCTGCATTTCTACATGCCATACTATGGCTTCATACTCAGAATTTCATGACTATTTTCATTTTATCAGATCTATGGAGGAGTTGAATGGAAAAGGTTTCTTGGGCTAGGCTGAAGATTACAGATATTGAACCAGCCATTTGAACAGTACTTAAACAGTTAAATCCAAAATTGTGGTCCTGGAAACCCTGCTGAGCTCTTGCCTAATCCCAAGGGGATCTAAACTGTAAATGGACTCGTGTCAACTTCATGGAAAATCTTCTTGTATCTTGACAGTGGTATCTGCCTGTCCAACTCACCTGATGACTCAATCAGGGAATATACCCATGTTCTTCTCAGACCTATGCAGAACTCTATTTCATGTAAAATGTAGTAATGGTCAATTATCACCAGTGGAAAAAACCCAACTCCAAGTAATTTCCTCAGTTCTTTCCCCCGCCTTTATTCATTCTGGGGTTTTTTGTAGTTTGTTTTTGTTTTTTTTTGGTTTTTTTTTTTTTTGTTTTCTTTCCCAAGCTGTCTTCTACTTCTTGGTTCTACAGTAGCTTATCCTAGTCTGATGATCCGCTGTTGTCTTTGTGTCTTCATGCTTCTAGCCTCTGCCTCTGTTCTTTCTCTCTTGGCATGTTACCATTATGGATAGGCATCAAGTTATCTCCTAGCAGCTGGAGTCCAGAAGTGACTTGGGGAATCTAGGGGAGAGAAAACATCTCACCTCCCTTCAGAGAACACAGTACTTCCATGACTGCAGTGAATGCAATGGTTGTGCATGTCCTGCACAGTACAGGAATACAGTCAGGGAAGGCAAATCTTTTCAGAATGCACTGCTAAATTCTGATCAATGTTACTTCAGCATAGCCAAACTTCATTTTAGTAGCTGTATAATATAGGAAGATCTTTAGGAAACATGGAAAAGGCAGATCCTTATCTCTTATCAGTCCTCTTTCAAGTTTCATGTTCTGTTGCAGGCTTTAGGACTTCTGTGTGAATTGGCTCTAAGAGTTTAATAGGGCATAAAAACATGTTTCTTTTTTTTGCTTTTTTTTTTCTGAAAAATAATTGAGCATTTTTGCCTGAGAGCTGTCTAAAAATCTGACACATTGCTTGCAAAATTTTGATTTATTTCTTTAAGTTTTTCAAAATTAGTTGTAGTTAATGAAATACAATAGATGAGAATTATAAACTTAGAGGTAACAATACTTGGCATAGAAATTTTTTCCTGATTATTTCAAAAGCCAGGCATACTTTCACTCAACACAATAACAGGGTGATTCAAGTGCTTCCCCTGGGAGAAAAATCCTGTAGTGGTGTACCTCTCTTGAGATGAAAAAGAAACTGTATGAAGACTTCAGAAGCAGAAGGGCTTTTTTTTCCTGGACTAGTCTCATGTTACAGTCATCTCGCAGTCTTGCTGCAGGTATACTAACAATGTAAACTACATTTCCGTGCTTCATGTGGCAGATTTGCCTTTGGATAGTCACTATACTGTTTTCTAAGCAGCTGATGAATTCAAGCAGCCAGCTATATTCACTGAACTAGATGAGGTTTCACTAGTGTGGCTGTAAGCAGAATTTGACCGATAAAATGGTCTCTTTCTTCTCTGCAATATTGCTTGCGTCTGGTGGTGACAGGGTTGCTTTTTTTATCTCAGTGCTTTTATCTGTTCTACTCTCCAGTAAGACCCTTCTTCCAAATGGCTCCGTGCTTCCAGGCATATTTTAATAATTCATCACAAAAAGCTAGAGTAAGCAAGATAAATAACACAGCATGATCTATGGCTGTGCCTCAAAGGCAGGAAGCACAAATCGTGTTTAACCACATAAACATCAAGCTCTCATCTCACTTTACAGACAGGGAGGGAGCAGTACACTTGGTAAAAAAACCACAGCTAATCTATGAACACCTGACTTAATGTAAAAAAAAAAGAGAAGAAATGAATGGGAAAGTTCATCAAATAGATGGTAATTATTTAAAGGAAATCTTATTCAAAAATATAAAAGTGCATTCATGTGCATAACAGTTTTTTAAAAAATTATTCATATAGAACCAACTAAATATGTCAGTGGTAAATGTCAGCTCCATTTCTCTTATATTTTTTGTCTTTCTGTGAAGAAAAACCTCAATGATTATTTAAGGTCTTTGTTAAAACTGAGGTCTCTGCATGTTATTCAGGATTATTTGGACTATTTATGTAGAACTGGCTCATAAAAATATACCTGACCCTGCAACTACTTGACAGTTGAGTTCTCTTTCTTTGTCCTCCTTCCTTACTTGCTTCAAGTATCCATTCACCTTCCCAGCTTCTTCAAGTTCTTAGTAAATTCTTACTTCTGTACCTGTCCCAACAACTCCTAGCTCTTTCTCTAAACTTTCTTTGGTGATATAGAGAGTCTATCCATTCATCATATTTCTAAATATTTATCAAAATAGTTGATAAACTATTTACATGTTCACTGTATGCTCCAGGGACAGCAAAGACATAAACATCCCCAAATATCCAGCAGTGGGAAGTGAAGCTGTAAAAAGGCAATGTGTAGAGGAAAAGAGAGCAGTTTTTTTGGGATGCCCAGTGGGAAAAAAGAGTGGCAGCTTAAAATGTTCATAATAGCATTATCTTCTGCTCTATGCCTTCTGTTCCAGCTTATGGACGAGACAAGAGGATTAGGAAACCATGGAGAGAACAGGGAGATAAGGTTCACTGTGTAGACACTAGGGAACAAACTCTGGCTATGATACAAAAGCAGCAAGAGATGTGCCAGAAATGTCCAATGGCCTTACAGATCTTTAAACTCAATGGCTTTTTTAGAATTTTTCTTCTTTCTTGGAGATTTGCAGAAACATTCATTTTCAACAGTTCATCACAAATCTTGTGCTACATCTTAAAAGATTCCTTTACCTTAGGTATTTGTATACAGCAAGTTTGCACTCTGAAAATCTCTTTCACTTCAAATGACACTTCTCTTTTGGCCCCAAGTATGTTATTTACAACTTTCTCTTCACATCCTATATTTTCCCTGTAATTCTTTTAGTCTCATGAAGTTCCATTCATTTGTACTACAGATTACTCACAAAATGAGTCATTGCCTCAAGATAAGAGGACTGATCAATCAGCTGCTTTTATGTATTTTTAAATAAGAGTGGTAGTGTGGATCTATAAAGTTCTGTTCATTCACTAGGACTTTTGATCTCTCCACCAACTGTAAGTTGTGCAGAAAAATCTGTGATACCCATGGACATTCTCACATTGGCAATTGAGAGAGATTGATACAGATGAAGGACAGCCATGATGAGAAGGACTGCGGAGTGCTGGTGGATGAGAGGCTCGACATGAACCAACAATGTGTACTTGTATTCCAGAAACCCAATTGTATCCTGGGCTGCATCCAAAGCAATGTGGCCAGCAAGGCAAGGGAAGTGATTCTGCCCCACTCTGGTGAGACCCCACCTGAAAAACTGTATCCAGCTCTGGGATCACACGAAAGACATCAAACTGTTGGGCAAGTCCTGAGGAGGCTACCAAGATGATCAAAGAGCTGGAACACCTCTCCCATGGGGAATGGCTAAGAGAATTGGGATTGTTCAACCTGGAAAAGAGAAGGCTGTGGAATGACCTAATTTTAGCCTTCCAGTATCTGAAAGGAACCTACAGGAAAGATGGAGAGAGACTATTTACAAGGGCATGTAGTGACAGGACAAGGGGGAATGGCTTCAAACTGAAAGAGAGTAGGTTTAGATTAGATAACAGGAAGAAATTCTTTACTGTGAGGATGGTGAGGCACTGCAACAGAATGTTGAGAGAAGCTGTGGTTACCCCACCCCTGAAAGTGTTCAAGGTCAGACTGGATGGGGCTCTGAACAGCCTGGTGTAGTGGAAGGTGTCCTTGCCCATGGCGGGGGGGTTGGAACTTGATCTTGAAGGTCACTTCCAAGCCAAACCATTCTACAACATCATTTAAACAGTATGAATTTGGACAACGCCCAGAGGGGTTAACGCAGGGTGAATGTTTCCAGCAATTTTTTTTACACTTTAGTGATCTTACTTGAGAGAGTCAAGTACTCTTATTGATCGTAACCATATAATGTACAGTATTAATCAAGTAACTACCAAATATAATAATTGGAAGGAAGTTGTGTTGGGTTTGTATGGCCATGAGTTTTGGTAGAAGGGGGACTACAGAGGTGGTTTTGATGCCTAAAGATTTTTAGCCTTTTTCATATTTGTAGCTTTGTAGATTTTTATTATATATAGTTGCATAGCTTCAAGTATTTTTCCCGCCCTCTCTCACTGTTTAGCAACATGAGCATATAGCCATATTTGTGCACCTGAAAACTTTCATTAAAGAGTTGCTTTTTATCTTACCACTCTTATTATTGTTTGGAAAGGTTTTTATCTCTTGATTCCAGGCAACAGTTTCTGTGAGAAGCTGCCAGAAGCTCCCTCCATGTCCAACAGAGCCAATGGCTCCAAGACTGACATGCCACTGGTCAAGGCTGGGCCCATTAGAAATGATGGTAACCCCTCTGTGATAACATATTTAACAAGGATTAAAAAAAAATAAAATTGCACAGATATAATTGTGGCCAAAGTCGAGTGGGGTGAAAATATGTGAGAGGAACAACTGTGCAGACACCAAGTCAGTGGAGAGAGGGGCAGGACATGCTTCAGGCGTCGGAGGTGAGATTCCTCTGCAGCCCATGGTGAAGACCACGGTGAAGTAACTGTGCCCCTGCAGCCTCTGGAGGAGACCCAGGCCAAACCTGAGAGGAGGCTGTGATCCTGTGGGAGGCCCATACTGGAGCAGGCTCTTGGCAGGGACCTGCAGACCTGTGGAGAGAGGAGCCTATGATGGAGCAGGTTTCCTGGTAGGATTTGTGACACTGTGGGGAACCCACAGTGGAGCAGGCTGTGCCTGAAAGACTGCACCCCATGGAAGAGTAACCCACACTGGAGCAGTTTGTGAAGAACTGTTGCCCATGGGATGGACTCACACTGGAGAAATTCTTGGAGAACTGTCTCCCGTGGGAGGCACCCCACATTGGAACAGGGGAAATTTTGTGGAATGAACTGACCACAACCTCCATTCCTTGTCTCCCTGCTCTGCTGGGGGAAGGAAGTAGAGCCTGGGAAGGAGGGAGGAGTCGGGGAAAGGTGTTTTTAAGATATAGTTTACTTCTCATTATCCTGCTCTCATTTTGTTAGTAATAAGTTCCATTAATATCCCCAACTTGAGTCTCTTTTGCCTGTGAAGGTATTTGGGGAATGAACTCTCTCTGTCCTTATCTCAACTCATGAACTTTCTGTTATATTTTCTCTCCCCTGTCCAGTTGTAGAAGCGAGTGATTAAGAGGTTTTGGTGGGTGTCTGGTGTCCAGCCAGGGTCAACCCACTACTTAAAAATACACATTTGACAGGGGATTATGTGAGTGTGTCTATTGTTGTTGTTACCTTTTCTGTGCTCTTTTTGTAACAAAAAGTTCCTCTGCCATGTTACAAGTCACATCCTCCTGTGTCTCCTTCATCTGCAAAATGAAATGTACAAACTCACAGGGTTTGGGACAGAGGAGCAGAAAGACATTCCTTTTCTGGTTAATTGTGCTTGGTGTGGGAAGAAATCTTTACTTAATATTTTATGCAGTACCTAAATTCTTTCCCTGATCTGTTTCAGATAATTAAGTGCTGCCTATATGTAAGGTATGGGATTAGACAGCAGGTGTTTGCTTCAGGTAGTCATAAACTCTTTCAAAAGACTTTGAAATATCAGTATCGGTTTAAAAGTCTTAGTGGGAAGTTAGCTACTGTGGAGATTTAATGGAAATTTTCAATACAGTGTCTTTCTTCAAAGAATGATATCAAGTTATCATTCAGCTCTGACAGAAGATAGTCAACTAGATGCCTCCAAGAGGCATGCATCCTCTTCTGAAGCCCATGTGTACTGAAATTATGCTGTAGCATCCTGTGGTTGTCAGGGCAGTGCTGGCTTTGTCAGACTCCTCATTTCCTGCATGCATGACATACCTGCCAAGGATTCTGCTTGAGGCAAAACCATCCTGCATTTGGGTTTTTCTTCTCTTCCCCTGGCAAGCCTTTCCTAAATTTCTTGTAATTTTTGTTGACCCTACTCTTATCATGTTAATTTATTATTTTCTTCCTTACTTTCCATACTTCTAAGGAAAGATTTTAGCTTTTCAACCATTTGAATAATTGCTAAGAGAATGAATGGTTATTGCATGTTAAACATCCAGATGAAACGAATTAGGAATAGACATCATCCAATGGGAGAGATCTAAAATTTGTGAAATGGTTTAGAGAAATTTTGATGAAAAAATTTAAAAGTAATCAGCGAAGATAAAATGAATGCACTAAATATGTTAGCGTAGAAAAACATAACCATGAAATGATTATGCCGGTGCTTTTATTGAGAGCGCTCTGGGGACCAGGGGTTCAGACCCAAATCAAAGTCCCGTCATGGTTTCGGAATAGATTTCATTTTATACTTTTTCTTTACATAATTGCTATTCAATCATATGTTAATCATTAACTTTAACATTGTTCTATTTTATATACTGTTTTCACCCAAGCATGAGTTTAAGCCCCCCTTCCCCCCAGAGTTTCACAGTATTGTTAATACTCTCTCATGATTCTTGTTGTGATTAATTGTGTTTATCAAGTAATCATTACATCATCTACTCTACAGGTGGGTGCCCAGGTGCAGGTTCGCTCTGTGCAGGTTCACTCTGTTCACTGCCTTCAGCAGATACAATATCTATTACCTTTCCCGAGGCCTATGATTTTAAAAACATTTTAACCCTATGCTATCAAATATACTACATCTTTAATTTTTTTCCCAGCATGTGATATGCATAACAGTTTTGATAGTTAGCAAACTGCTGTTTGCTAAGTCTTTAAGGAATATACATATACGAATATATATATGAATTATTTCCAAGAGCTAGGAAATATTTACATTGGTTTACATACAATATTTCACATGAGTAATTATTTCCTTTTTATCTGTGATGTTCTCAGAAAAGGTACATTTCACTATGGTCTATCTTCCTGCTGACTTAGCTGCAAGAAGATCATGGTAGAATAACTGATCAATACTAATGTACATTTTAGTGACAATACCATCAGCAGAAAGGAACCATAGGTAGTCCGTGATGCTATAAAATGTTCACTTGAATACACTTATGTGGTACTGCAAGTTTATGATGGAGTTACTAAAGTTTTTTATGTTTTAATAGTATATTGCTTTTTACAGCACTGTTTGTTTTTACCCCAAAGGGATATAAAAAGAAGACACTTTAGCCTGGTCTTTAAAATACGTAAAAAAACATGTTGAAACTTTTGGAAATTTTCAAAGAGGTTTTTGTAGAACACCAAACAGGAGCAGGCAGTGTGGAAAATAGCCCTTTTGTTGGGAATACCTCATGCAGTTCTGTAAAGGTACTTAGTCTGTTCTTCTTGTTTTCATTACCTCCTGCGAGGTCCTTTTTTGAGGGTTATTTGTGAAATGCAGTGCCAATCTTTTACGTGTAGGCTGCTACTCAGATTGTAATTCTGCAAGAAACAGTGCTAAAAATATTTTACTCATTGTTTTAACATTCCACTGTAACAACATTGTTAATAAAATTACAAAGAAAAATCAGTTTTGTTCCAACCCACAGACATTGGTATGTAAACATTGGTTTTGGTGATCTGTTTTTCATTTTGCTTTTAAGAACTGGTAAGGAGGGAGGGTGAGGAAAAGGTGTTTTTAAAGTCTTATGTTGCTTCTCATTAAACTGGTCTGATTTTTTCAGAAATAAATTCAATCAATATCCCCAGGCTGAGTCTGTTTTACCAGTGAAAGTATTTATTGAGTGATTTCTCCTGGTCCTTATCTCAACTCATGAACCTTTTGTTATATTGTCTCTCCCCTGTTCATTTGCAGGGGTGAGTCATAGAGAGCATTTGGTGGGTGCTTGGCATTCAGCCGGGGTCAAGCCACAACAGCTACTTTTATAAATAAACTATCATATTTGTTGCTTTAATTCCCAAAATCTATGACTGTCCCTCACATGCATTCCTCTTCATTGACAGTTAGGATAGGACTTGATGCACAAGGCTGAGTCAACACTCACAAAGTTGGGAATCAGATTTTCTAGGTCAATGTGTCTCTTATTTTCTATAGAAGAGCCAAGACCACCCTCAACCAGACATTTGACTTTCAGTTATCAAAATTTCAGTGAAACATCTCCCAGGCACAGCACATAACTTGCATTCTTGTGGCATTTCAGACCTTTAGTTTCAAAGCTGGTCAGTTCTATGCAGTCCTTAAGAATTTGGCTACAAAGAAGATTTCTTTTTAAGTTTTAGTTCCCCTGATTGAAAGTCCAGTCCAGTGGAAATGAGTCCAAGTCAGAACACGGGTGAAGCAAGCAAAGGTGCACAGATGACACAGCTGCACTCCTGCCCTGACTGTTTTAGAGTCTGTCTGGCAGAGATATTATTCATGATAGGTAGCAATGCACACCCAACTGAAGTGCCATTTCTGATTTCATCTTTTCTAAGGATTTGGTTTTGACAGTGATATGCATAAGGTAATTTTTATGAGTTTTAGATGTTGTTCTGGCATGATTTTTTCAAAGAGATTGATTTATGAAATATTTGATGAATTTTCTGTTTTTTCAAGGTCCTTACATCAAAAAAAAAAAAAAAATCTTCAAGCTGGCCATAATAATAATATTTACCTAAAAAAGAGGCCAGTTTTTAAAGATCATGAAATCAACACTACAGATAAGCATTGACTTCTGTGACAATTGCAAAAATATTCACGAACATGGTGTTTTATTTTCATTTCTGGTCAGTTTCTTTCACATTATAGCTTACTATTACTTTATGTAAATAGTGCCAATCATAAAAGGTTATTACTAACATGGCGAAAAATGTTTCTTAATTTAGTACCTTCCAAGAGATTGATTTGGATGTGTCTATGCATTTTATTAAAGGTTATGGCACCAATGTTTCTGATGCTGAAATTAGTTTCGGAACAATTTTCAAGCACTTTTTAGAACATCTTATTATCATCTCTCTAATGGTGCTTCTCCATTGCTTGGATGCAATGTCAAGTATTATATGCACGTGTTCATGCTGTAAATCTTTGATTATTTTACTCGTTTATTTGATGGTCAGAAGACATGAATCTTGTTCTATTTTACTATGCTTTTATTACTTTGTCACACCAGTTGCAAAGGGGTATATCTGTTTCATCATTTTTCAAAAGGTTAATGTGACTATTAATCTCTCCTCAATGTATGCTACACAATATCTGTTTTATTGCATACCCATTATAGAACCAAAGCATTGCACATTTGATGCAAACCAAATAGATTATCTTTTCTTTCATTCTCTCAAGAGCCCTTGTTTATCTGAAAACTTAACGTAACTATTTTGTTATATTCTCTCTAGTATTTTCAGTGAATTAGCTACCAGGTACTGTAAGAGCATCTAGATGACAGAATAAATAGATACGCACATTTCCTTCTTTACCAGCCATAGCCTAGTTTAAACTGTGCTGGCAGTGAAGCTGTTTGAGTAGAAGAGATTTTTCATTTGTAGATTTGACTCTTGATATTTCTTTGAAGGCAGAAACCGGATTTGTTTTCTTCATTAATAATAGTGCCTCAGAGCAAAAAAAGGACTTTGCTATGTGGAATGTTGGCAGATGCCAGAAACCCTCAGATAAGGCTCTTCCATGGTCCATTTCCATCTATGGGCACCCAGTTCCATTTCTGAGTTATGGAAAATGTTGTAAGTCACCTGAGGTTATCTATTGCAGGTGAGATAGAGAGCTGCAGCAGCAGGTGGTGAGAAGACCTGGAGCCACCTCATAGCAGTATAACGTGTGCTGTCTGTAGAATGCCTGTTGCGTACAAGAATGCATTTAGTTCATGGAAAATCCATCAGTGGGTGCTGGAGATTTGGCAAGAGATAAGGCAAATAAATAAATAAAAAATAGCCCTATGGAGCATCAAAGGTACTGTAGCGAATTTGGAAGGGAGGACACTCTCCAAAGAAGTGAGTCAATGGTGCAGATTTGCAAGGTGCAATGCCCAGAACTGTGTGCTACCTACAGATGTGATGGCTTAGGGGCAGAGTATGGTTTAATAATGGCTCCGTGCAGTAGCCACATGTTTGTGAACTCTGCTGGGAGGATTCTACAGGAATGTCTGCTTTTCTGTTTGTGTACAATTGTAATCCTTTGGACCCCAGCTGGCTCTTTGTCCAACCAGTGCCAATGCTTTCTTATCTTACTTTCCAGCAGTAGTATTGTGCTTAAATCATCTACTCTTGCAACATTGACAAGAAAAACCTTATCTATTCTTGCTTGGGTGACCTCTGGGAATGGCAAAGCAGATGTGCACGTTACTTGTTTTGCAATCCTTTTATCCTCCTAAGTATTCTGTTTTCATTGAAGTGTAAATATTACTTTGTTTTACATTGACCACATGAGCTTTTGAAAAGAAGACTCAAAAATATTTAGATCTATTTAAATATGTTTTCATCTAGTTGGGACTTGTTAAAGGTGTAGGTGAATTGCAAAAATACTTAACTCAGGAGGGAGAAAAAAGCACAGTTGATCTATACCTGACAGATAGTAACAGTCAAAATAATGTTCAGGTTTTCCTATTCGGAAGCTCAGCTGGCAAATCCTACTTTTAAGAACAAGAAAAAAAGTACAGCATCTGCCATTCAGATTTGGAAGGCACATCAGTACTTGGTCTGGAATGTTGGACTGGCTTGTCAGTTTATAAAAAAAAACAGCCAAGAAATTGCACTATGTATTACTATAGTCTTATTTAAAGATAATGAAAAGATTCAGATATTCAAAGTTATCTTCTTAAGCAAGAGCCGTATGTGTGACGCTGAGCAAAAGATTCAAAACTTCAGGCTCCTTTCCAAATTGAGCTTGTTATATTATCTTCCTTTATAAGTTAAAAAAAGGAAGGATCCTTTCTGTGCTTTTCAGCATTTTAGTTGCTTTGCAAGCATAGTAAGCATGATATGCCTGCATATCCATAAACACAAAAGGGAGGACATGTCATCAGCATTTTCAGCCTTATTTATTACCAAGAATGTCACAGGGATTAGCAAACTAAGTAAATCTATGGTATTATGAATAAACGTTTCAGATCCTGCAAGAAAATATTCATTTTTCTTCTACTGCTTTCTCGTCTTGCTAGTTCTCCACAATAGACTCAGTTATGAGTAATTTTCCATCTCAGCTATCCATTCATTGCCCTCTGTATTTCATTCAGAATCCCAGGGGTGTCTTGTAAAGGCTAGATTCAGAGGTGCTTAAAATTCACACTGGAAAATGTAAAAAGAAACAGAAAGCATATCTACTATCCAACCTGTTTTATTCCCTGAAGGAGTCACTTTCTGATCTGTGAGCTGGTTTTCTTTCTCTTTCAAACAGAGGAAGTCATTAACCCTGAAATATATCCTTAGCTGCCTTGTGCAGTGCAACAGGTGCAGACAATTGAATGCCTCTTCAAGTCTTCAGCTTGTGTCCCAAGAAAGCTTTGGGAGACAAAGATCAACTTCAGCCATATTTACCCTTTCAATAACTTCTCTTTTTTTTTTTTAATACAGAAAAAAGGAAAGAGAGTGTTTATGGCAGTATAGTATTCCCAATATGAAAAAGTCCTGAGATAATGACCTTAGTTAATCCTATTGGAATTAAATTATAAATTAATTTTAAAAAAAGAGCATTAAAGACGTTCTCTATCTGGAAGGGATCTAAAAGAGGATTTCCTGATGCTGGATATCCTGCACTTTCAAGGGTTTCCTTCATGGAAGGAAAACATTTTGATGAATGGGAAAATAAATTGTAGAGTCTTCCAGTCAACTCAAACCCCTTGAAAATGAACAGCAGAAAAACCAGTTTTTACAGACTGGCTATGAAATATTAAACATCAGAAAAACTGACCAAGAAAGCACTCTCATTCTTAACTGTCTTTTTGGTGGTTTTTCCTAGTTTTACTTTCCCCTCTCTATATAAAGCTTTGATGAAGAGGAATGAAGGGACAGACCTAAAGACAGATTTGCCTTATGGTCCAGCAATCAAGTTATATCTTTATCAAAGTGACATCCAGCAGAATGCATTGAAGTTCAGTTAACTATATGGCAAAAATACTTCACAGACATACAGTGCTGCACTGCAGAGAACGATCAGGGACTAAATGTTGCAGAAGCAAAGTGAATAGTTCTGATCAACCTGTTGGCAAAAAAACCCCAATAATTTTCTCTTTTCACCTGGAAGTTAAAGGAAATCTATGTTTCTTTTTAAGACTTAGAAGCTAACTCTGATGCTACCGTTTTTATTATTTATTTTTTACTTTTACTCTACCCTGGGCATGCTGATCACTTCTAAAATTTCAAACTGATTTTACAATTCAGTAATGGAGAATGCTTAATTTTTTTAATTGAACAAAAGGAGTGTTCAGTACAGGAAAAGTACTTCCAGTTCAACCCTACTCATAGTGCTTTTTGATTGCTTCTGGAGATGTTCTTTGGATGAAAGCTCCTGTCAAACTCGATAAAATGACTGACAAGTCCAAATTGGCACGCATTAAGGGAAATGACAAGAGAGAAGCTTAATCATGCCTGTACCGATAGATTCAAGCTATTTCGGTGATCACACTGCCATCCTGTGTGTGTCAGTAAGGCTTCACTTTCATCTCTGTAGAAAAAGCTATGAGGCAAAAAGGCAATTGGCCTTGATTGCATGCTGAGAGAGGCCAAACAGAAAAGTAAAGCTTTCTTGGCACTGATAGCATAACTGGTCACACTAATATGCTCTGCTGTGTTCCACAAAACAAATGGGTTGATTCTAGCAAAATGCAGGAATTAATTCTTTTGCTTGAAGAAAGCTTTGAAGTATACCCCTTGGCTCTCTCAGTCCCTATCCCTGACCCAGTTCTGTCAGAAATAAAGTCAGTGCTAAGTGTGGAATGTTGGTACATGACCAAAAACCAGCTGAGTAACCATCCAATATAATGACTATTACTACAATACTATTACTACAACTGATATTAAATATAAGCTACTAATTAAGGAAAAGTTAGCCCAGCCCTCTTGCATAGTTCCAAGTCGGTTCATTGAACATTCACCATGAAGAATTTGGGTTTCTCCACACCCACAGCCTATACTGAAGGCTCAAAATCTCCCTAATGAGAATTTTTGAGAAACATAGCTGGAAACCTTTAGCTTCTTGAGGCAGTACTGGAAGTACAAGAGTCCAGCTTGCAGATAAAACTCCTGAGTGTCTGCCTCTGTCATGTTGATTTTTTAGATTCTAATATGCAGGATAGTCATGATAGCAGCATTATTGTGAGAAGCTGGAGGCTGTCAACCATACTACAAGACTGCTTTGGAAGCATATTTTATTCCATGGACTACAACTGGCCACCGTTTGAGTATAGGTGGGTGAACTCTAGGACTAAGTTATCTTCTTGAATATTGTTTCTCTATTTTCCTTATTTTCCTTATGGATTGATTAGCATTGCTATTAGAGAAAAATAATCTCCACAGGACCTGTGCTTTCCTCCAACCCTTTGCTAAAATCATAGGAGAGTTGAAAATGCTAAAGAAGTAATAATTCTTTGTGTTTTGAAAGAGAAAAAGATGCTGCTGTGTCACATAGGAGTTTTATCTGGAGTTCTTAAGCCTAGTTTCAGTCTTCCAGATGGGACATGCTCAGACATGAGAGACAGAATCACAGATAGAAATTCTTTGCTTTTCTCAGTTTTGGTTTTTTTAATGTCTCATTACCATGGGGTTGGGGGGCAATGTGGGGGAGCAGAATGTTGGTGGATTCCTTCTATTGCTCCTCAGTCCATTCTTGTATTTCCTACTTTTATTGTTCTGTTCGCAAATTTCTTCCCTTCTGTTCCTGATCCCATTCTTTTATTTCTTCATTTCTTAGTTTTGCCTACTGTAAGAGACACTTCATGCATTGAGAGGTATGATCCCTCTTTCTGATATTGTGTCATCAATGCTTTTTACTTACCCTATCAACAACTTCTCTTTCCACTTTATCAACAAATTCCCATCTTTCTAGATACTATGGTACTTCGTCACAGTTTGGCTCCTCAGCCTTGGGCTTTCAATTTTTTTTGACTTTTACTTATGCTTATTTTTTTCTGTTATTTTTGGCCTGGTGTCATTCATTAAGCTGACTCCTCTTTATGGCATGGGATTGTCCTTACCTCTCACTGTAAAACTGCAGAATCCTTCTGCTGGATGGTGACTATTGCAACATCTCTCTCTGGTATGTTTCTTGTTCTTTCCTAACCTAACTAATGGTCCTTATGCCAGTCACCATAGCTTTTTGCTGCACATTTTTAATAGTATTAAGATCTTCAGGAACTTTCTTAAGTCTTGTTAGAGCCATGAAGTATCTGATGTGTTTGTGGACCACAGAGCTATTAAAAACATATTTGCTAGATATTATGAAAAAAGCTGTGTTGAATTATAAAAAAACCCCTTTATCTAAGATACAGCAAAAAACCTCACCCCAAAATTATTTTTACATGACATATAATATATGTGTAGTACATTAATAGACATGACATATAGTATATGAGTAGTACATCAATCAGGTTTTATTAAGACAGAACCAGCTTTCAAAGGTGACAATCCCTAAAATCTCTGTGCATTAACAGTAGCATGCATGACTCATTTATTGTTGACAACCTGAACAGTAGAAGGCTTATACAAACACAAGGCTTTAATAATGCTCAGTAGGACTAGCCTATTAAAGGTCTTAACTGATATCTTTTTTATGATGAGGGTTTTCAACAGAACTTGGGAATTTTGGATGATGTGTCCCACCAAATTTCAAGACTAAAGGGATTTGTCTGAGATTCTGCCACTTCGACATTTACCAAATTCCCAATCCTATAGAGTTACTGTAAGTGTTAACAAGTACTTAATTGAAGTTCAGGTTTCACTCACGGGTCTTTTTCTTTCATTAACCTTAATGGGCTGTGAATCAGAGCTATTGAACAAAGGCAATGAGAAATCAATTACTTATTATAATAAGGTATGGTGTGTGAGACAGAGGCAGATCCTACCCTTTATTTTATGCTTTCCTATATCTCTCAGGTTTATTTTTCACTTATAAACACACAGACATAGTAAGTTCTGTGGAGTCAGAAAAGCACAAACCACCAGACTCAGAGAAGAGTCCCTTTAAAGTGGTAACCAAATCTACCCAACACACATCATGTTCAATGAATTAGCTAATAATATAACTTAGTAGGTGGTAAATGAGCTAATAAAATATGTAATATATTTCTATGTTGGAGTCCCAAACAAGTGTTAAAATAACATCTACCATTATGTTTGTAGTAATTTGTATAAGCTGCCTGGCAGGAGGTGCTGCACTATTACAAAAATTATAACAGGAAAAATCTCATTATTTGTATCTGGCATGAAAGGAAGTCTGTAAATTTTTCCCACAAAATGTGCTTTGTGAAAAAGCAACTAAGCAGAAAGGTCAACATTGCATAATAAAATTTGAAGCCCAAGAACTAAAACCAACATTATCCTGTGACTGAACAAGGACTGGAGTAATTGATCATATTAGTCAATGGTCAACAAACAGAATAAAAGTGGAACATTGTATGCTCTGAAAAAGTCACAAAATGAATAACATGATGTTGATTTGAGTAATTTTTGCTGATTCTATAGAAATATGAAACAAATTAAATTTTAAATTGAATCCTAACTGAAAAATCTAAAAGAGAAAGTTATATCTTATGACTGCAAATTGCAGGGATTGCTTTGAAATGTATTAAATGTGATGTGGGGAAATGATCATGCTGGGCTTCTTTCTGCACATAGACTTTAACGGGATTTTCCTGAGCAGAAAATGCAGGATACAGCTCTGGTTGGTGGCAGTGCCACTCAGCTCCAGTTCTATAGCTGCTCAGACAGACCTGAGAACAGAAAAGTGCTCTCAAATTTTTTTCCCAGAGTAACAAGTGGAAATATGCTCAATTCTTTTGAATGAAGGGTTAGGTAGGTTAATATCTAATTGAAGGTGCCTTGACTATTAATGCCTGGGGATACCTGCTCAGGAAGACACCTACACCAATGTTTAAATATAGTCCCATTCCAAGCAGTATTTAAGTATGCACTAACCTGTGAGCTTAGTAATTCCACCCCTGTAAGTGCTCTCTTCTTCCTTTATCCCACAGACTGCTTCAGGTGGGACTATTTTGTCGATGAAGGTGTAAAATGTAGAATAATGTCTCAAAAATGAGTCAGCCATGCTCCTTGGGGGGAGCAGTTGAGCTGTATTAGAAAGACTGTAGCTAGAGGTCAATTGCAATGAATATTCCCTTTTGATTGGGTTTCTTTGCACTACACCCAGCATGTTTTGTTCAGTTTTGGGTTACTTGATTCTAGACAGGGGTTTCTTTAGCCTGGAAAAAAATTCTGTAGTAAAGGCAATTGTTTTCCTTAAGTACGTAGGAGGTAAGGAAGAGCTGTGACCAGGCTTTTCAGACAAATACAGTGAAATAAATAATCACAGTCACAACAGAGGCAAGAGGACAAGTTTTTACTTTTACACATGAAAAATATTTTTCATTATGAGTTTGGTGAAGTACTGAACAAAGTGACAGAGAAAGGTACTGGAGTTTCAGTACCTTCTTTTAATTTTCTGAAGATATTCAAAATTTCACAGCAAAGAGCTATTTTGAAGTATGAAAATAGCACAGAGCTATTTTGAAGTATGAAAATAGTTTTTTAATATAATTGCTAGTATTTATTGTGCAATTAGGTAATTGCAATCTTCTCTGAGTCTTTTTAATGATTAAGAGAGAAAGATTTGTATATTCTCACTATCTGGAAATTATACTTAGATATACTAATGTAGTTTTTGGGTTCAGCTGTTCATATTATCACTTTACTGGTTTAGAACATGCCAATAGGTTTCTGGAGTTCCAGTATATAGCTCAAGTAATGTCCAGAAGGTATAATTCAAGATCATAAAACACCATACTTTGTACAGACCCCAAAATTTAGGTTTTAATAATTTACATGCCCATTTAAATCTCAATTTTATTTTATGTTCTATTGAAGAATAAATATTGATTATTGTGAGTTTTCTGTAATTGCAAGTCATAAATATGCAAAAACTCAGAAGCCATTTAATAAGGAATGGCTTCTCAGAAACTGGACCATTTGGGAGTATTGAATTGGAATATTGTAATTATTTTTAGCTGGACAACTCAGGTTGAGATTGATTTTGAAATATCTTTAGTGTAGAAAAATGTAAGGGTATTCTACTGAGGAACATGTGAACATAATGGCATTGAGATCCTCATTAGAGTTTTAAATGTTGTTACAAAATGAACTTGCTTCTAATCCTTTCACAAGTGAAGACCTATGATTCATAGAAAAGTATTTTCAATAAAAGAACATAGTAGAAGCATTGGTTAGCTTTTATTTGACTTATATTTCCTCTCAGTATAATAAATTTTGGCTCTTCTTTATGGCTAAGATGACAAGTGCCTTTTAAGACATGTTGTAAATGCTGTGTATCTTTGTATAACCTTCATGTAATAATTTCTTAATACTCTTGTAGATGAATAATTACATGATTTATGAAAAATATATTGAGGTCATTTGATAATACAACTAGTTATTAATATAAGAATATTGACACCAACTGGAGAAAGTAATTACCTGGCAACACTTAAGCAAATTCCTTCCAAGCACAGCAAGGCCAGAGCACTCTTTCCAGAGGATGTTAATACTGTTTCAGAATTTGAGAGGATTTATATCAGAATCTGTTTTTTTCTTGAAATAAAAGAAAAATAAGCATCTGTTAAACCCAAATAAGATGAGACAGCTTACACAAAATATTAAATGAGTAAAAGAAAAAAAATAGAGCTAATACTTAAAAGGTATCTAGAATTTTGAGAAAAAAAACTTTCAATCACTTCAAAAGACTAATTTTAAAACACCTGGGCAAAGATGACATGGATTACTGAAGTTGTAGTATAGCAGAAAAAGCAATTCCTATGAAACACCAAGTTGTTCAGTGACCACATGTGTTCAGAGCAGAGGCATAAGCTAAGATTTGGTGGAAAGAAAGGAACAGGACAATTCAGGACTCTTGTTCTTCACAGACTTGCCTGATTCAAGGCAACTCCTTATGTGCCTTTTCTAGATCATTTACTTAAGTATTATCTTTGGGGTTTTAGGACTTATTTTTAGGCTACAACCCCTAGACCTGTTAAAAGATATTCAGGGTATCCAGTCTCCCCAAGGCAAAGCTAACTGGCATAAAGGAGGTTTACTTATTTCTTTCTTGCTTTAGCTATTTTTAGTGATCATTTATATGGCAGGCAAGACAGTCAGGTTCCACTCCCCCTAGAACAGACATTTCTATGTTTTTTAAAAGTTTTTTAGTCCAAAGTATGACAGGGCCCTGGAATTATTTTTTGTTTGTTTTGTGGGTTTTTGTTTTTGTTTTTCTGTTGTCTATTTTGTTTTAAATGTTCACTTTTTAATGTATTCATATTACTAGTGCTAATGTTGATCATTACGATTATTTTACTTCTTTCAACCATGCTAGCCTTAGGGCTGGGCAATAAAAACAGAGTTACCATTTGCTAATTGCTTCCACAGACACAATAAATAAGAACTTAACCCTGCCTTTTCTCAAAACTGCTGGTAGCTGTTTCTAAGACAAAATTGTTTGACATTTAGCTAGAGACATATAGTAAGCAAAATTGTATAAGCAGTGACAGGGAAGCTCATGGAAGAAAAAACCTTAACTAGGGATTTACTCGTTCAAAAAACTAGAGCCCTTTTCCTTAAATAGACAGAACAGCTGTTAAGAGAGGAGGAAGTCAGTGGCAATAGAATTGAAATGATGGACAGTAATTTCTGACAACAAGGAAAAAGGAATTGTTCTTTCTTGTTACAGTCTATTAAAATCACCCTGGAAAAAGTACTTTTGACTTTTGTTTGGGAAATAACCCAGCACTAGCAGAGAATGAATAGCAGAAAATAGGTGAAAGGATGTAAAAGGTCTTATGAGTTTTTAATTAAATGAAATTAAACTTGAAAGGAGATTTTTTTTTCCCCACCTACACTAAATATTTAGACTTGTGATGAGTAAACTAAAATATAACCTTTAATGACAAGGAAATACAGTGGTATAAAAAAAATGCCTTCTGCCTATTGACATCGCTAGATCAATGTTTGATTAGTTCACAGATGGTAATTGAATTAAAACTTGGAAGTGCAATGGATAGAGCATTGATTTTTCCTGTTGATTAATCAAGAAGCAACAATTTAGATGCTGAGAGAGAAAAAAAGTTTGCCAGAAAGTATAATTGCTACTAAAACACACGTTGTAAGGCAATGACAAAATCAATAGAAGACTGAAGCTGTGCAAGTCTGGGTACATCTAATTGCTCAGGATTATGCAGTCTAAATTCTGTATTGGCTTTACACTACCTAACCTCATTGATTTCAGCACGAAATTTGGTCTGGTACCTACAGAACACTCTCTACTCTTTTTTGTTTTCCTTTCTCACCAGGGATTTTCCCCTGCTGAAATCAATAGCAGAACTCACATTGTATCTCAATAATCCATGACCATGGAATATTGATACTTAGTATCAATAAGAGACATTTGTATGAAAAATGGGAGAAACAATTGATAATAATGGCAGCTATAATGATGAGGCTGTTGCTGTGCTACATTAGTTGCCTGGTTTTAATCTAATTGAAAAAAAATTCAGTTTACATACAGAGGCCTATGATAAGGATCAGGATTTGAATAAAGAATCCAGGAAAGCATATCTGTGTAGTCTTAACTTCAACTGTATGAGTAAAATCAGTAGACATCAAATGATGGTTCATTCAGTTACAAAACTAAGGATGTGTAAAAAAGATTTTTGCTTGATCAGTTAAAATATGCAAAATATGTAACTACCCAAATATTTTATGCAAATGTACTTCTAAAGCTTTATCTTTTTCTCCATGTGACTGTGGATTTGTGAAGATGTACATTTTGGAGAAGCAACCTACCATTTGTGCTTTTCTCAACTCATATTTGAACAAATGCATCATATTTTAATTTTCTTTCTTTTACTGTTCCAGAGAGCTCTACAATTAGTGTGTGATGAGAGTCAGACAGTACTTACAATGTGGTTTTGTTGTCCCCACATGACTTTCAAAATCTGTACAATATCAGGATTTTGTATTGCTCCCTAAGTTGCCATTTGGGCTAGTCTGTGCAATTGTTGAACTTTGTAGCTGAGTGACATTTAGAGATGAACACTTCTAATGTTTCCACATAGTGTACTTTACTTCCCTATTGGAACTATAAAGACACTCCTTCATTGTGCTTTAACATATAATCATTACCAAAATGGGCTTAATTTAAACAAAAGTACTTTCAAAATCCAAAGCTTCAGATATAATTTGCTGAGGCCTTAGTGGCTGAATGAAAATACGCCTGCCTGTCTATTATGCCAGATGTCCCATTAGAGATATGATAGCTCTTTTCAATCTCAGTGATTAATATACTGTGACATCTATAGATGGATGGGAATTGAAGCTGATTCTATGTTAGAGGATACTATCTGGTAATTTAGGATATGCATCTATCTCTCCATATACATGCATATGCACCTTTTACATATGCAGATGTAAATGGAGTTCCAACAGATGTAAATGGAGTTCCAACAGATGTAAATAGAGTTCTATCAATTTGGCAAGATTTAATTATAATTAGGAATACTTTAGATCTGTCTTGTATTCTAACACAGTCATTTTCCTCTAGACATTATCCTCCTTTCACTTGCTAGCCTTCTGAATACCTTCTATATTACTTATATACATCCTACATTTTACTGAAATGGAACCATTGCCACTGGAAGCCTCCAGTCCATCAATGAGGACTTACAAGTTTGAAAGCAAATATTTTTTCCCATGTCACAAGAAATTAACATTTTTATCATGGCTATGGAAAATGAGAAATGTGGACCCTGGCTACGTGAAGAAAATTAGTTTTTTGGGAGATTAAGCAAAATCCTGGTCAATTATATTAACCAACACAGAAGTTTAATGTGATCAGAAGTATTGTTTGATTGGGAAAGTTGCAGATCTTCAAGCAGAAGACATCACATACCCAGCATCACAGAGAAAGTACGGTGGTCAATTGAAAGCCATGTCTTCTCAGATAATAGATCCAAATGGGTAAGTAAGGAGACTGAGAAAAGTAGAATGCGAAGTTCAAAAGTGAGACATAAAAGGCAGATCACTGAATGCATCCCTCTGTCCTTAAAGAGATTCCTGTGGAGAGGAGAATGTAAGATACATTCTGGACTTGCGAATTTAGGACTGAGTTGCTTTGTGAAAAAAATTATTCTGGGAGCAGAGATTGGTTCAGCTGGACAAATCACAGAAATCACAGAACATGCTGAGTCGGAAGGAACCCATCAGGATCATTGATCCTCCAGCTCCTGGTGCAGGACACCCCAAGGGTCAGACCATGTACCTGAGAGCACTGCCCAAACACTTCTTGAATTTGGTCAGGCTTGGTGCTGTGACCACTGCCCTGGGAATCCTGTTCCAGTGCCCAACCACCCTCTGGGTGAAGAACCTTTTCCTGATATGCAACCTAAACCTCCCCCAATGTAGCTTCAGGCCATTCCCGTGGGTCCCATCACTGGTCACCACAGAGAAGAGAGCGGTGCCTGCCCCTCCTCTTCCCCTACAATGAGGAAGTTGTAACTGCAATGAGGTTTCTCATCAGTCTCCTTTTCTCCAGGCTGAACAGGCAAGTGACCTCAGCCACTCCTCACACGGCTTCCCCTCAAGTCCCTTCACCTCTTTGTGGCCCTCCTTTGACCTTTACTCTTCAGACTGGTCAGTTTCAGCAATTTTCTGGCTGAAAGTCCTCACTGTCTTTGCTGTAAGTGCTCCGACCTCCAGACTAGAGAGAAAGGTTTGTTTTTGTGAGGTTCTTAAGGAGGAAGGCACTCTGTACAGTTCTTTGATTTCTCTTTCTCACTACAAATATTACTGGAAGTTCTGGCATTTGAAATGTAAAAGCTTATTGACTGAATAAGAGAGAAATAACATTCACTTTTTAGTAGTTCATAACAAAATCCTGGTATTGTCCTCACTTGTTACACATTTTGTTAAAATTAGTTAAAATATTAAGACATTAGGGTAAAAATATATCAAAGGCCAATTACATAGCACAAGCAGTTTGTTTATGCTCGCTAATGTTCTTATGAAAATGGTTTTTTTCAGAATATTTGGGTAGTATATTGTACTGGTTCAGTTCGAAACCAGGCGGAAACACCAATTTCTTGTAGTGGTTTGAGTTAGTTTTTGGCTGAATGCCAGCACACTTATCAGATTTTATTCAATTGTGCTGTAAGATAAGGATTAGGAGTAGGTAAAGCAGGCCTAAACTTTTAAAGAATATAAAGAAAGTTTATTAACAGACTTGAAGGAAAAAAAAAGAAAATTAAGAACTAGAACAAAACTTTCAGAACACTTTTGCTCCTCCTGCCTCTTTATTTTTTCCTAATGACAATATAAAAAACCAACATTTCAACTTTCAGTCAGTTTACCACTTCTAAATTAGTTTTTCTTCAGTTCATTTAGGGAGAGAAGTTTCCTTCTGCTTTACTATGTTGACTTTTTTACAAGAAATACAGTTCTTATGGTTTTCAGCCTCACAACTAGCAGCCGCCCAGGAAAAAGAAAATCTGCTTGTTGTGGAAAAACCCTCCCACACTAGTAGCCTTCCGACAGCTACTGCGGTGGGTTATGATGTTTTATGGGGTATTTTTTTAAGGATGAGTGGTTCTACTACAGCAGCAAAGAAATCCCCTTCTTTTATGACTGGTAACATAAGTTTCACCATTCCCCGGGGCAAGGGATCTGGGTTACAGTTTCTTTTCTATCTCTTCTCAAGCTTCTCATCAGGCTGCAATTACTTTAGTATTTACTTGTCTTTATACAGGTGTTTTGGTTCACTGGCTGCACTGGCTGCAGGTAGAACGTCACATCCCCCCTTGGACCATTTTTTATATTTTACAGGGAATATTTTAGCTTAGTCTCAATCATGGTTTCACAGAAGAATTTTCAGCTTCTATTTTGAAACACTTCTCATGCTCTTACTTTCAGACTTCGGCTCTTTCACTGACTTTGAGTCTCTATGCTGTGTTTTTGTAAGTGTCTTTACTTACATGATCTTTTGCTGGGTTGTTTAAAAAGTCTGAACTGGGCTGTAGAAGCAGTCAGTTAAGAGTTTCATTAGCCCCACTCTGCGAAGCTGACCCGGCCCGGATGGAGCCAGCCCGGCCCCTGCCCGGCCCGGAGCAGAGGCCTGGCCCTGCTTGCTGTAGTTGGAATGTTTGCCCAGCTGCATCAGAGCCGGAGAGCTCAGGCCGGGTCCTCCCCCACGCTCAGCTGCACTGCCGCTTCAAAATCACCTTTCCCACTCTCCCCCACCCTGAGGGGGGAAGGGGAGGGCAAGGGCCCAGACTTACCAGAGAGAGAAGCGCAGGACCTGCTTCTCTAGCAGCAACAGGACAAGAAAGAGGGTTTTTCTTCAGGTGTCTCTCTCTTAAATATGTTTTTTTTTTCCTGGAGGCGGAAGAACTTTTAATTGGATTATATACTTATCAATACTCAAAACTAGCTGGTCACTGGCTTTGTTTTTCAGGAAGTAAGGTGTACTGTTTCCTGCCACATAGGTCACGTGCAAGACTGACCCTTCCTGGGCAAACCCAGGACATATATACATTGTAAAAAGTAAGTTTCCTCAAAATTATTATTCTAAACTCAGAAATCTTGACAGAATTCCGTATACAGATATATTTATATAGTGTAGCATCTACTGTGTATATGCATGCTTATGTATACAAATACATATCTAAACCAACTGCCATAGACTATGTAATGGACAGTTATGTTGAAGACCAATTTGAGGTGATATGCAGCAACCATAAAGCAATAATGTATAACACTAATATCTGAGCAGCTTTCCTTGCTCACAGTCACCTCAAGAAATCTGCTATGATTTCATGGTAAATGTAGTCATCTCAATTACTGTAGCAGTGGGCAGACCACTGGGAATCCAAGGGTGGGCTGACCATGCGCAGTGCTGCTTTGTACTTGTCCCTCCCCTGTTTACCCAGGACTGGCCACATGTCACTGGTCAATCATTTGCCCATTAGCTCGTCTCGCACCTTGCCCTCCCCTGATGGAAGGCAAAAGAATTCGAGGAGAGGGGTGATTGGGGCCATTTTTGCCAGGTTTACCAACTTGCAGCTTGTTCTTTGCACCTTCCTTCTCCCTCTGTGAGGGAAATAAAAGAACGCTGATAAAAGGCAAGTGGTCCATCTGTTTTTACTTGCAAACAGCTGCCACCGCTGGCCCAGGATTGGAGCTCCCAAGCTAAGGGAGCTACCAAGGGTGGGCACGGTGGTCCCAGAGAAGTCCAGCGCCGAAAGAGCAAAGCTACAAATTACGCCAAATCTGCACTTCAACTACTTCACTTCATGAGGCCTTGATCTCTACCTGGAAATATTGGGGAATGGAATTTATTTCTGTGCATTGCTTGTACGGGGCACAGCATTAGGCATCTGAACTTACTCGAATGGAAGCTGCCAAGCACCCATCACTCTTGATATTAAGTCTCTTGCCCTTTGATTTAAATACAGGTAGCTAATTGTTGTGCCCTATTTTTAAAGGTTATCTTGCCTGGGGATTGGTATGAAATCCTGTCTGTTAGTGATAATTAACGTATATAACATTGTGACTGTTGCTTCATTAACTAAAATAAGTTTAGACTTTGATTTATATTGTGAATATTTTGAGCTTCATCCCAGTATCTCATTTATTTTTCTCAGTTTAGCCACCTCACGGGCAACAGAGTTTAAGGATTTGTCTACAATAGTTCCCAAATCTTTATTTAGGTCAATGCCCTGACGCTCGTTTTCCATTTAGCAGCTATACACTGTCTCTTTTTTTTGATCCAAACTCATTAGTCTGCATTTATCTGCATTTGTCATCCGTGAGCCAGGTGCATCTATTTTTTAAATCATTATGTATTGCATTGCTTTTCTTCATTTGCAGTTCTTTCCAAGCACACCTGAGAGAGTATTAGAAACTAATCCCAAACTCACCAAATCACTATATTTCTTTTTACTGATTTGAAGAAAATAAACACTGAGGTTGGTTCAGTACAATCTATACAGTTGTATACAATAACTTGGACAAGTATTGGTAAATCATAAAATCTTAATTAATTACTCTACATTCATGAATTATCAACCATAAAGCATTGCTCACATTGTCCTGTCTGACATTTACTGTTCTGTAATTTTTTTTTTTTAAATTTCTAGAATGAATGTCATCCCATCGCAAAGAAGAAATTGGCAAGTGTTGAGGCAAGTAAGCAGATACCTCAAATATCAATAACCCTATTTCACGTATCTTCAGTGTGCTTGCTTATCTGAGGGTGAATGGTTTTCTTTCATTAGCACAACTGTATATACTGTGCTTCTCAGATTCATGTGCAAAAATGTGTGAATACTCTCTGAATGGCTACAAAAATGGACATAGATTTCTCACGTGCTAATACATAACCTTAGCATTCATTTTTTCACTCAGTTTGCAACTATATAATTCAATTAAATCATATTTTACTGCTTGGCAAGGTATAGAACTCTGATTACAAATCAGATACCCCCTTCAAATATCTGCTGGAAGCACAATCTGCTCTATATAACACAGTTTTTATATGGGTTTCTATTCTTGTTTATCACTGCATTCCACTCAATCTGATGAAAACACCACCATAAAAATCACTGATGATCTAAAATGTGATTTCATACAGTATTATACTCTTTAAACTCTACTGGTTTGTTTGTTTATTTATTTATTTCATCTTTTTCCTTTTCTCACAAGGAGTGAGGTCCTGACTTCTGTTGCCAGGACCTGGCCCTTAGCTGCCTTTACCCTGAACTCCATCATTTTGGGAAAACATACAATTTAAAGTGATCTTTTGGATACTGTATGTAACACATTCTTAGTGAGGTCTGGCATGTAAGATTTATGCAGCAATATCTAGAAATTTGCAGACAGGCACAGTAACTAAGTGAATCCTGGAGACAGGAAAATATATTTCTTACTAGATAGAGATGGACAGATACACTCAACAATAAAAAGAGTGTATGAAAGTTATCTTTTTATTCACATATTTAAATTCAGATGTTTTTTCCAACCAGTCTTACAAAATCTGCTCACACATTTAGGGCATGAGAAGCTATTAATGAAAAATACAACTGTGTAAATTAAATGCATGAATGGGGGAGTTGAAGAGTGCTATTCTGAGCCATGTCAGGGACATTTTTCTGCTGAATGAGAAATGATGTAAACACAGTAGTTCCAAAACTCCTGTAAAGCAATAGAAAGACTTTTGGCAGATAGATCAGGTCTGCACAGACTGAAGATCCAAGATTAAACAAAACATGATCATTACCAAAGAATGGTAACTACCCGAGTAAAACCAGTTCTTAGTATGTTGTTCTGTCCCTGGTCATTGCATTAGCCTCATGTAAGCCCTCCATTACAAGGTGAATGCTAGGTTCTCTTTCTTTGCTCATATATTGAAAAATATATATGTTTTCGTAAAAAATCTTCCATCAGCCTTGAATATTAGGAACACTTTTCTGTTCTTTTGTTCACATCAAATTCCCTCTTATTCCATAATACACATTTGTATTTGCATACTGCAATTGCATAAATAATTTCTTAGGCAAAAAGCTAGTGTATAATTTTCAGAGCTTATTCAAGCAAGTATTTTAATATTCATAATACATTCTAGAAGGCAGATCCAAGTATCTTGATAAACTGATATTGATTTTTTTAACTGCCCTAAGCAAAATGGATAGTATAATTTCTCTTGTTGTTGATTAGTAAATGCTCTGGTTCTTCTGGCTTTATTTTTTAAATGGTTGGCAGGATGTTTGGGGGAAACTGAAGTATCTTTTGAAAACTGCAAAATTAATTTTTTTTAAATTTTATTTTGATATTATGTTTAGAACTATGATCATTGCAAAGATTTATACTCTCACAGAATATAGCGATGAGATTTCCAAAAAATAGATTTGATAGTTCCCTTTAGAGAATACAAAAATTATTTTAGAAAGAAGTAACAACTGTGAATTATACATAGTGACATCTATAATATTCATGTGAAAAATGCAGAAGCAAATGTGAAATTTATGAAAACCCCCAGTCATTCACTGTTCCTCAAAACTGAATGAAATCATAAAATGTTGCTGCTGGAACATTCTCAGCAGGCTTCAAATGTACTTTTGAATTATATAAGAGTCATTCACCATCTGTCAACCCCCATATTGGGTCATTTATCTGTATGATGACTCACTGCAGGGTGCTATAAGTATCACCATTACTTTATTTAATCAATACTCTGTCTATTTGCACCCCTCTTGACAGCTTGTGTCCATATCATTTGTTCATTGTCAGCCTACCATCAGCATGGCAAGAAAGGCACCTCTGGCTGCTGTCTCGTGGCAGCTGCTGTCTTTGGACACATCTGTCCTGGATCCATCCCATCACCACTGAGTCCATGCTCATTACAGCACCAGTGACCACAAAGCTACTTCAGCCAACACTTCTTCCAAAGGAGGAATGGAAACTTGCCCAGGGAAGTTGACATCTTGAAAGTAGACAATTATCTGATATAAAGAAAGGGTGAAAAGGAGATACTGTTTCCTGTCCATGGAGATAGAGCCTCTCCCTGGAAAACATCAACAAGGTCTAGTGCAAGGCAAATTGCATGGATGTGCCTTATTCCTCATGTAGTTCAAGTTGTTCCTTGTGGGAGAGAATTCCTCTTCTCACTCCTCTCACGTAGGAGGTCATGGAACCAGGTACACTCTGTGGAGTGGAAATACCTGAGATTATAAATTAAAAGCTGCATGCAATGCTGAAATTTTCTGAGTATGAATGCTGAGTAATTTGCTATGACCAGCATGGGAAGGGTCTGTAGAGAGATTAGAAAAGGAAAACCTGAGAGACAATGTGGGTGCAGACCCGTTTTGAAAAAAAGTGTCTGCTACCATACATCACAATTTCAAATTTTATTAACTCATGCAATTAAAATTCTCACAGCAAATCAGCATATATTACTACAAAGTGATTAGACTGGCATCCAGTTTATCTTTCCTTGTAATCTGGTAGCTGTATGCAATCCCTTTTTCCTAGAAAAGCTGAGAAAGGCTCTCCTTTGAAGTTGTTTTTACTCTGTGTTCTTTATGCAAGTAACCAGTCTGGATGAACTTAATCAAGGGCTCTTTAGTCTGTGTGATAGGAATCTGTTGAAGAAAAAAATTTCCACATGGAATAATGAGTCATTGAACAAGATGTCCTAGCTAAAATAGCCTCTCTTGGAGGATATACTTAGAAATTAGCTAATTTTCACCAGGGAGGGTGGAAATGAAGGAAAGCAGTGCAATGTTTCTTTAAGCAGAGTAAAGAAAGGAACACTCATTTGAAACAGACTTCCATTTGGTTAGTTACATTTTAGAGTGGCATAAAATATGGTTTCTAGATTTGTTATTAATTGACTGTAGACTTTTGAAATGTATCAAAAGAAAGGGTCACCTATATAAATGTAAATTTCACTGGTAGAATGAAACAGAGTTTAAAATTTAATGAGAAATGCCTATCTGAAGTGGGAATAAGAGAAAAGTTATTACAACTTCCAGTGGTATAGGTGTTAAAATTTAACCCTGCTGATAGGAGAGGTTGAAACAATTCTCATCAATAATGCAGAATAATAAGGATAATGGCATGAAACTCATAGATCACCTTCTGTTTGCACCCAGAGTATCATAAATTATTACTCTCTGACATTAGGTTAATCAATGTACACAGACCCCAGGAGAAGATTTTCCAGGTCTTTTCCTCTTTGGCTTGTTTTCTGCCTCCAAAGAAAGAAAAGTCACCTTGGAATTTGAATGACCTTACTCTTTTGCCTCAGCTCAGCCCAGAGCATCCGCACAGAGCATCCCTCTGTAAATGATGAAGCAACAAAACACCTTTCTTAGTTATTTTAAGTTAAATACTCAAAAGCATAAGTACCTAAAATACAGGAAGCAATTAGTATTCTAGGAGTGGACACCATGAACACAATTCTTCACCTTATATAAATAAAGGAGGTAATAAATATAAATGAGGAGATAAGGCTACAGCTAAGCTATGCAGAAGAGATGTAAGAGATTAATGTATGCTAATAAATTTCCCTTGAAGTAAGGAACCAGAGCCAGGAAAGGAAAACTTGTCCTAATGATATTCGATAGAAAAAATATGGATCACAATTGCTGGCAAAGAATCTAAATGTGGAAGTTCTCATCTGTTTTTAAGCGATTTTATCTCCAGTATTTGGCCAGCATTACTATCTGACACATGTGAGTGGTCAAAACTGGAAACCGTCCCCGCCAACTTTGAATATGATCTTCTATACAAGAGCATATTCACTTAGAAGATCCTCAGACAAGACATAGAAAAATCTTGACAATTCTCACAGAAAGTTCCAGCCCAAAACTGATGATCAGGGATCTTTTCCCTACTGTAACAAAAGTAGCAATTAAAAGAGGAAGAACAAGTCATTCTAGAAGGCCAGATGTAACCTAGGAAACTTGAGAAATGTATGAGGAAACAGTCACAGAATATACATCATGTGCTTGTGCAATCTTGCAAACACATGAAAAAAACTTTTTTCCTTTAAATAAACAGAACAATAAGTTCTGAAGCATGTTGCATGTTATTGTATCAAACTGGTAAGTAATGCAGCATTTTTAATGCTCACATACATTAAACAAATATAAATATAATTGTCTTGAATGAGTTGAGATTTCCTCAGAGTACTCTAAGCAGATATATTCCTTCTTCTAACAAAGATGCAAATGAAAAGGCTACTTGCTCAATAATAAATGAAACAGATGGGTTAACCAATCTCTTATTTCTCTGGCTTTGTATTTCTTTTAGATTCCTAGCAGAATAAACAAAATCAAAGCCTACGGTATACTAAAATGTTGTCTAATATTTACCAGATTTTTTCTTTTTTGCTATTCTTTGAAGGAGCAACAATCTAAGAAAAATAATTTTGCAGTTGTTTCCTGATTTTAAGAAATGGAACTCTTATTAACTCTTCAAAATGCTTATAACTGTATGACAGAATCACATTGATGAACTCTAATTATTAGGGTTTTTTTCATTGCACAGAGCCAAATTACCCATTTTGCAGGCTTTTGCTGTTGTGATCCACTAGCCTAGACCATCAGAAAGAGGCTCTTTGAAAATGTAAATGTTAATAACCTTTCCATGAGTAATCTGTCCAGTCTCTGGTACTTTAGTATTCAACTAGACAAGACTGACGCTTCCAGTTAAAGACAATGAAATGAAGTTAAAGTCAAATTCTACTCATTTAAATTGGACACTCCCATAGAATTGCCTATATTGGCACTCAGTTGTTCTGAGACATTCTGCTGCATTTCTTTTCAAAGAATAAGACTACTAACTTGCAAAGTATAGTTCTTTAGGCTCTATACTTGAACGTGGTCAATGTTTGGTGCAAAAATTTGACTTAGATTTAAGTCACATTTTACTGAGAAGTTAGCCCTAAAATTTTGTAACAACTCTGTTTTAGGATAGTTTCTTTAAGCAGATGGCTCAGTTTGTCAAGAAATTAGGCTTTCTCAGCCAGTAGACCATTTTTCAGTAAGGAAGTAAACCATTGCTTAGTACCAGAGTGGTCTAGACATGTCAGTCCTTTCTGAAGTTTGACAACCATTCTCTTAATTTATCAAAAATAGATGACATGTTGGTTAGACAAGGGTAGAGTCACCAAAGAGTAGCTGTTACGTGTTAAAGAGCCAGTGCAAAGTCACCCCTCAGCACTTGAAACCTGGTGAGATTTCTTGGCATTTATTAAATATCAAATGGTGACATTTAGGAAGGCAAAAGCACATAACCTGCTACTAATAAGCTGTCAAGATGCTATTGCCCATATAAGCATAACTAAAATAGCAGCAAATATGTTTATGTATACACATGCATAAACACACATACACCAGAAGCTACAAAATCACTAAGCCATATGCTGCTCCATGTATTATTTAGCATTTTATTATTCATTTATCATATTCTGTCTTCAAAAGGTTATAATGTGTACAACTACTCACCCACTTTGTCCATTCACACTTGGTTCTGGGATATCTGCTGATACTGATGGGCATACTGGACTTTGATTTTGTGTGTGTTTAGTCATATACCCTTTAGAATAAGTGTTCATGAACAACCTGAAAAACTTCTGGAACACTTCAGAATCTGAAAAGAAAACACTCTTTTTTTGTGTCATTTTATGCCCATACTTGCTTTCTCAGGGCTTGCATTGCCAGCCTTTTCTAAAACTCATTTATTGGTCTTGTTGGTCTGTAGATGTGTGACATCCACATAAGAACATCAGCAATAGGCATGCAAGATTTTGACTCTACATGTATTGATAGTTCACTAAAGAGTTAACTGAGGGGAGATTTGGAGGTAGTGTTTTGTTTCTAACCAACAAGGTAGAAAGGATTTGGTAACAATGGACCTTGTGCAAAACTGATTTGCTTGACGTTCCTTTTTCTATCAATTTTCAGTTTAATACTATTTGGGTTAAAGTTGTTTCTAGATTGAGAGCATTACATATTGACCAGAAGGTGTTTTTATACGAGCACAAAGCATAGTACATTGCTAAGAAAACGGATCACAAATGATGTGTTACAGATATATAATGCATTATTCTTACCTTGGACTACTTTTGAACTGTAATGTTTGGGAATATTTGTTTGTAAATCCTGATGATGTATATTCTTTACTGATACGTATCTACTGCTTGGAATTTATAAGCAGATGCAGTAAAAGAATAAATGAATGGGGAAGAAATGATGTAAAATAGAATGGAAAGTTTTTTGATTTTTATTCTTGGGTGAAGCAAGTTGTCTTGAGAGCTCTATCACGATGTGATCTGCCAATGCCAGCTTTTGTAAACCTGAGGAGTTTTTGCATATGTATTAGAACAATAGGCTAAACAAAAGCAGGCTTGCCTTCACTGTATTTTTTTCAATAGTCTACAAATAAGCAAATAAGAATAGGGATTTTTACTAAAAACAAATAGCAAAATGTAGGCTTGAAAAAGACAATTCCTGGTTCTTGTATTTGTCAAGCTATTAATGGGAGATGGTAAATAGATAACTGATAAACTTTTGATGGCTTTTTGTAGTACATTAAAAAAAATCAAGGCCTAAACAGATAAGAAGGCTTTTAGGAAGTTCTGGGACAGCCTCTGAAGTGTCAGTGATACCTTTGCAGATGGATGCATAGATCGCATATGCACATGCTGGAGAAAAGATCCAACACAGTCCAAAAACAGTAAGAAAATGCATAATTCTATATTCAAGGTGCCAGTTAAAAGATTGGTATCCAGGTCTTTAGGCTGGCAACTCTGCCATTATACCCTTTAATAAGCTACAGACTAAGCAAAGGAAGAGACATGACTGCATGAATGAAGCTCCTGGAAGAGACTAGAAGTGTATTCAGAAGCAATACTATGGTCAGTATGATTACCTCTCCCTGAATTAATGGCTGGTACTTCTATTTAGATGTCTGATTCCGAGAGATCAGTTGTAAATCAGTGTCCTGAAGTTTCAGAAGTCTCTGCTATGCCTAAAAGTAGCTTTTGGTATGAATCATCAGGCAAAAGAAATCAAACATAGCAAATTCACATGTTGCAAATTACATTAAAAGCAATACGTAATTATACAAGATTTCTAGCTGTGCTGTGACAATACCTATTTTCTGCCATCACCCCAAATTTAAAACCTGATGTTCAAAATCAAGTGAGAACACACATAAAATGAAGCCACAAGATTAATTTAGCCCAATCTTAATTGCAATGATTTATCATTGTCCAGTGGGCATTGCAAAAAAAATTAACAAGTCTTGCAGAAAGATTAATCAGTACCCAGTAATAAACTTAGTCTCCACATCATACATAAAATTAAACATGAAGTTTCCTCATGAGAGTCGGCTTATTATTTAAATACTTGAATTATTATTGCTTTAGTGTTTCTGTTCTGCAGAATTTCCATTTCTGCTTTAGCTTTAAATGAAATCACATTTATGCAGAATTGCCTTGACAGCCTCAAGAATCATGAAACAGGCAGTGCTCAGTGCTGCTTTGTGATGAGCTTGGCCTGCAGTGTTCTCATACTTTGCTTCTGTCACCAGGAGAAGCCAGGAACCTGATGAGGTCCCGTCTGGATCCGTCTGCTTCATTGCACCCAGCACTTTCCTGAGGGGTTCACAGTCCTGCCACTTCTGAGCACAGTCCTGTGGCAGAAGGCAACCACTAAATGCTGCTGGAGTCATGTGAGCAGGCTGGTGCTGGGAGTGACAGTGTTATGGTGGGAAACACTGCTGGGGACACATTCAGCGTGGGCAGCTCAGTGAGCAGCTGCAGTGGGGGCTGCAGGTTCAGCCCCGGATGGTGGGAGCTGAAGTGCTGACCCTTTGCACAACGAAGGGCCCAGGCACCTGTGGCCCAGCCAGGTGACCAGACACTCAGGGATACAACAGGAGCCGGACTTTTGTCCCCTTAGACTGAAGGTATAAAATCCCAGGGTTTTCTTTGGTTGGGGTTCTTCCTCTGAGGCACCAACTCAAGTTTTTACTTATTTATTGCACCAAGATTAAAGGATCAAGGCATCTGAGACTCTGCTATGGGAAACCTAGGACTGAGCCAGTAAGGAAACCTGGTCTGACTGTGTGAGTGTGTGGCCCCAGCTCAGGTGGTGTGAGTGTGACTTCTAGAGTGGCTCCTGGATGATTGAACAGGGAAATTCCCCTAACAGCACTCAGGACTCTATCTTCAAGAGCTCAGTGCAGAACACAGCTGGCTGTCCTTTGATGTACAAGCAGAGGAAAGCACCTCATCATGAACCCAAACTCCTAAGAGATGAAAAGGAACATCCAGTATGACAATTCAATTATTTATATCTTACCCAAAACTTACTTTGAGCGTAAACAAGTGGCTCAGAACTTAAGTGAGGAGTTGTCTGCATTTAGCACATACAGACCTGAAATCTTTTTTGAAAGCAAACATGAGTAATTATTTTCTTTCACAACATGATAGTAGCAAACCCACATTTTAAAATGTTGCTCTTTGTGTGAAACATAATAAGTCATAAATACCAAATGGTTTAGTGCCTTCCTTCTTCAGAGGACCAAGTTAACTTCCAGGCTTATGGCATAGCATGGTAGGCATGTACAGCAGGTGAGTGCAGTATCGTGCCATCAAGACGGGCTTTTCATCATGTTTTCCTTGCTGGGGTTGCAAGGAAGTCTGCGAGATTTCCTGGAAAGGCTGGAGGTGAGCAAAGAGGAGGTTAACCTATGGACTTCATGGGATACATAAAACTGGGCTATCCTAATTTAGAGTGGCTTCTTTCTCAAATGTGTAATGACTTATCATGTGTCACCATAGGAGTACAGCTTCATAACACAAGATATGGGGAAGCATGTCTCCTCATAGATTTAACTGGCCAATAATGGATGTTTGTATGACATGATGAATTCAATGGGTATGTTTAATCCCTTTGGCAAAACACATTTCACAGCTTCTGACAAGAAGCATCCATTAACTGCTCTTCCTACCCTCAGGTAATTTCTTTCTGATGTCTTTAATTAGACTTTTAAAAATGGACTGATCTCATTGCATGACATTTTCTGCAAAATTCCCGTGTGAATAGAATTTTATCAAATGCTTAAAGGTAGTTCCTGTTTAAAGCTTAATCAATAAAACAAACAAGTAGAGATATTAGGGAAATGCAAATAAAATTAGACAAAATTACATAAACATTTCATAACCAACATGTTTCTTACAAGAGGATCTTGAGTATAGGTATAAGAAAGGGTGTTGCAAAAGTTATCAGATGACCATATGAGTCATTTGTTTCAATGTGTGGGCTGACATCTGATGGGTGACTGAGATGTTCCTTGTTTATGCACTTAGGTGCTTCTTTTTAGGAATGTTCTCCTCAAGTATTATCTCTAGTAGAAAAATTACCCAAAGTTAGAGTGTACAGCTTCTAGTAATGAAGTAGCTGAGAACTTGTACATAGACAAATATGATAGAGTTCATGACTGTCAACATTCTGATTGTGTCATATTATTCACCCCCCCCCCCTTTTTCTATGGATGTGAGTTTTTTGAAATGATGGACTATTTAGTTTGAGTTAAAAATAACAAAATACATAAAACAATCAGAAAAAAGTACAACAATAAGCAAGAAAATATGAAACTACAAAATGACACACTACAATAAAATGATAAACTGCAGTGCTGGCTTTTCATTTAATGTTTTATGGATGTGCTGAGACTTTATAGTGTCTCCTGCTGTTAACAGCTCTTGGGCTAATTAGCAGATACTTTAAATCTCTAAAGATTTGGCCCAGAATTGCTAATTACCTCCTCTATATTCCAGACTGAAGAGAGGCTGTAAATACAAGGCATGTGCCATGCACCTTTCAGGCATGCACTCCTCACTCATAAGAAAAATTACATGAGGTTTTCTGAAACACCAGTTTTTGATTACCTCAGGATGTGTTTTTTTTAAAGAGGTTAAGATCAGGTCACATTCTCACCTTTGATCGCTCACATTTCAAGATCTGATGAACCTGATTGCATTGATATCAACTTTTAAGTGAATCAAATCTTCAGGAAAAATGCTTGACAGTCATGGAAATAGCACCGATGCTTATAAGGAGCAAAGCTGGTCATTGTGTTAAATGGTGTCCATGTAATATTTATGTGCTGTTTAACACCAACACATTTAAATCCTAGAAAAACTAACCAAGCAAAGCTCCTCATTTATAATGGAAGTTTCTTAGCTAGTAGGCTGATACTTTGTTTGGAGATGACTGGGGCTTTATAAGGCTACATTTATGCATTTTAAAAAATGCATCACAAAGCACTGACAACTGACTCATCTTTGAAAAAAAAATCTTTCTTAACAGCCTACATTTTAGGGAGGTTTGGAGGTTTCAACATATCTACAAACAGGTCCTTCTGTGTGAACATATTTACAGTACAGGAGAAACACTGTTATGGTTTGAATTTTTTGCCCAGTTTTATAATTTTTCTCACCTACATAAGCTAAAGACTTCGCTGTGTAATGAGCAGAAACAGAAACACCTACCTTCAGTAAAGCTAGTTTTTCTAATACTGTTATTAAGTAATCGTGGCTCATGTAAGACTGATATATTTTTTTATCTCCAGTGCTTTTTGCAGAATAAGTTATTCTTGTTAGCTCAGCTTAACATAACAACTGTCAAAATTGGGCCCATGTTGCTTAGAGCTCCATTAGTCATGGTGACTAAAATACTTATATCTATCTGTTCTTAGTTCAGTCCCACACTATCTAACGTCTCGAGGCCTAAAAAATTAGAGTAGTTGTACATGCCAGAGGTGACTGTTCCAAAAGCCCCTTGAAGGAAAGGATTGTATCAGTACAGTTAGAAGCAAATTCTGGTGAAAGCATTTTGAAGTTAAACTAATCAGATTTTCCTGAAAAGGATGTCGAACCTCTCACAGGATCACCTCTCCATTAGAGTTGTGCATAGTAGCAATACCCAAATAGTGGATGTGACCTTTTTTACCAACACAGAGGTAAAATCTGTTCCTGGCTGTGCTGCTTTCAGCTAGGGTAGAGTTGCTTTTCTTCATAGGAATTGGTTGTACACAGTATTGATAACACAGGGGTGTTACTGTTGCTGTTACTGCTGAGCAGTGCACAGAGCCAAGGCCTTTCCTGCTTCCCACACTGTCCCACCAGCGAGGAGGCTGGAGGTGCACAAGGAGGTGGGAGGAGACATGGCTGGGACAGCTGACCTGCACTGACCAAAGGGATATTCCATAGCCCACGGTGCATTGCTCAGTCTATAAAGCTAGGAGAAGAGGAGGACAGGGGGACATTTGGAGCGATGGTGTTTGTCACTCCAAGTAACCATTACGCATGATGGAGCCCTGCTTTCCTAGGAATGGCTGAATACCTGCCTGCCCATCAGTGAGACATGGTGAATGAATTCCTTGTTCTGTTTTTCTTGTGAATGTAGCTTTTGCTTTACCTATCAAACTGTCTTTATATCAACCCACAAGTTTTCTTACTTTTACTCTTTCAATTCTCTCCCCACCCTATTGAGTCTGAGGGGTTAGTGAACGAGCACCAGTGAGGGTCTTGGTTGCCACCTCAGGTTATAACACTACATTGGCCTAATGGTTTAATTTTGTTTGGATCACTTTTCATGCATAGTTTTAGGACTTCCTAGTGCTGTTAAAAACAAGAAGTGTCAGCCTTTGGTGGTTGTGTATGTTTTAGGAAGCATAGGAGTAAATGGTGTGGAAACACATTTTATTAGTCAGTAGCTGACTATTAAAATTTTCTTCAGACTGTAAAGATATGGACTGCTAACACCCCTTTCACTTTAATAGTTGTCTTTGGATTTTTAACATCTAATCATCCTAATGATTCATGAAGATGATACACAGAGACATCTCTTTATTTCTTACTGAATTTTTATGGATGTCTTATCAGTAAGCTGAAACCATTCCTGATTGAGTTAGTTTGATGTACTTAAAAGCATACTAGGAATAATGATTAAGTAGTACATAAAATCACAAACCTTAAGAAAAATTAGGTGACATTCTATAGTGTATTTTTTGTCTGATTTTTATCAACTGGCTCAACTTTTCTACTACTCTTTATCCTGATGTAAAAGGGCACTGCACATAACTAGTGACACTGCTGTCTGTGTTGTTTCACTGTTGCATTTAAATAAAATAATTTTTGCCTGAGATTCAGAGGCTGTGTTTTTCCAAAGAAAGAAATAGGTCATTCAAATGCACAGGAATGGGTCCAAAAACTACAATAGTTAAAGGGATCCTTCACTTAGAGGACAAAATCTGGGGTTTTGCTAGAAAAGAGGAATGAAAGCTCTCATGGCTTTAGATGCCACATTTAATTCACAGCTGTGTGCTTATGACAAAAAAACCCCAGCTTCACAAGAGAAAGGAAAGTTGCAAAACTATGTAAATATTCATTGGTATCTTCCTTATTGACACTCCGCTATAATGTCTGCATATATAAGCATTTTCTGAGAACTCCAAATTCAGTATGTTCTATGTTGGTTCAAGAATGGTTTCTGTTGTAGTTGTAGTAGTAGCAAATAAGAGCATAAGTTTTGTATAAGGAAAGTGCTAGTTTAAATTCTAAGAGATGTTAAAACTCTTATCATTTAGAAAGAAAAAACAAAGTTTTGGCTCTGGAGAAGCTGTGACTTGTCTAGTCACTACCTCGTTAGATGGGTTTATTTGGTATTTGTACTTAGGTTGTGTTTAATTTTTCAATATTTAAAAAATGTAAAAGTTACTTTGACTTTTTGGAGTATATTTAGAAGACATTAAGTGTCCAGAAAGATGAAAACAACCATCAAAATAGGTGTTTGAAATGAACAATATAAATTTACTATCAGCATTTAGGATTCTGCTTGCTGAGAGTTTGCTTATATGGAAAACTTCAATATTAAGCAAGATAAATTATGTCAAAATAAATCTGTCATTCTCTGTCATGCTGTTTACTTGTTTGAATTGTTGTTGCATGGTGTCAGTCATCAATGTGAAATTTGTGAAAATGCATGGAAACAAATGTTCTATGAATGCTAGTTATTCAGCTAGCAGGCATATTCCTTTGTGTTTTGTAATTTAAATACAAAATTGTGTGTGACCCGTGGCACAATTCAGTGCATTGATCAATGCATAATGAAGAATACTGGTATGTGGACTGAGTAACAAGCAGTAGCAGACACTGAAATTGCAGCTAGTAAGTCAGAAAATATTTGAACATTTGTTCCTAGCTTACAATGAAGCAGAAATAAAATTTCTTTACTATTTACATATATATAGACAAAGTCCTCGAGAAATGACAAACTTGAAACAGACACAAATGTTAGAAGTTAAAGCACTGCCATTTTCAGATCCCCACGCATTCCTGGAAATCTTTTTAATCTTTTTAATCTTTTTTTCCCATCCTTTGTCTACTCATGTTTTATTATTTAATGCATTTCTCATTTCAACAAATAGATGGCATCAAAACTCACATCAGAATTTCTTCAGAAATCTATTAAAAAATCTTTAAATGGATTTAAAATGAAAAGAAAGGGAGGGTAAGGTGGAAAGTACTAAGACCAATGTAAAAGCAAAGTAAGAAAATAAATTCATGAAAATTTAGAGATAGTAAAGAGGTACCATTGTTTGTGAATATTTTACGTTAAGATTTGAGTCCTTTTTTGAAAGTTAAGCACTTAAAGAAGGGATCATTTTCTAATTATGATCTAGCTAAATTGAAACAATTAATTGCAAATGAACCACAGAAAACCTAATATTTTATTGTATTTGCTCTCTAGTCAAGCTCCCACAGATCTCTCTTTTTTTTCTCTTAAGGGAAAATGACTAAAAGCCTTACATATGTGTTTCTCTCCCTGACAGAATAAAAATAGAAAATGAACAAACAGCTGTTACGGCCATAAGAGTCTGGCCATATGTATTGGTTTAATTTAAAACAAAGGCAGAAACACCAATTTTGTGTAGTGGTTTTAGTTCACTTACTTGAGTTTTTGGTTAAACGCCAGTACACTTACCAGATTTTATTTAATTTTGCTGTGAAATAAGGATTAGGAGAAGGTAAAGCAGGCTCATACTTTAAAGAATATAAAGAAAGTTTATTAACAGGCTTAAAAGGAAGGAAAAAAATGAAGAACCGGAACAAAACTTTCAGAACACTTTTGCTCCTCCCACTTTTTTATTTCTTTCTTAATGACAATACAAAAAATAACACTTCGACTTTCAGTCAGTTTACTACTTTTAAATTAGTCTTTTCTCAGTTCATTTAAGGAGAGAAGTTTTTTTGTTTTACTATGTTGACTTTTTTACAAGAAATGCAGTTCTTATGGTTTTTAGCCTAACAACTAGCAGCTGCCCAGGAGAAAAAGATTTGTTTGTTGTGGAAAATCTCTCCCACACCAGTAGCCTTCTCACAGTTACGCAGGTGGGCTATGATGTTTTATGGGGTATTTTTTTAAGGATGAGTGGTTTTACTACAGCAGCAAAGAAATCCCTTTTTTAAATGACTGGTAACATAAGTTTTCTTTGACCATTCCCTGGGGCAAGGGATCTGGATTATAGTTTCTTTTTGTTTCTGCTTAAACTTCTTGTCAGGCTGCAATTGCTTTAGTATTTTTTTATTTTTATACAGGTGCTTTTGTTCATTGGCTGCACTGGCTGCAGTTAGAACATCACATTTCTCTTTTGGACTATTTTTTTATCTCTTAGAGGGAATATTTTACCTTAGTCTTAACTATGGTTTTACAGAAGAATTTTCAGTTTTTGTATTGAAGCACTCCTCATGCTCCTCCCTCTAGGCGTTGGCTCTGTTTTTCTTACTGGCTTCCCGAGTCTCTATGTTGTGTTTCTGTAGGTGTCTTCACTCTTTCTCTGTCTGTGCAGGGGAGGGGAAGTGTTTGCAAGTTTTATTTGGGTAATGAAAAGGTTAATATTTTTTTTTTGGGTTTTTGTGACTGTCCCATGATCTCTGCCGGGTTGTTTTAAAAAATCTGAGTTGGGCTGCAGAAGCAGTCAAGAGTCTCAGTGGCCTCGCTCTGCGAAGCTGGCCCGGCCCAGCGGGGCCGGCCTGGCCCAGGGTGATAGAGCAGGGCCCGGCCCAAGTTGGATGGAACCGGCCCAACCCCTGCCTTTTTGCTGAACTACGTCTGAGCCAGAGAGCTTAAGCCAGGTCTTCCTCCATGCTCAGTTACACTGCCACTTCAACCTCCCCTTTCCCACTCCCCCCTCCCTCTGAGGGGGAGAGGGGGAGGGCAAGGCCCCAGTCTTACCAAAGAGAGAAGCAGAGGACCTGCTTCTCTGGCAGCAACAAGACAGAAAAAAAAGGTTTTTCTTCAAGTATCTCTTTCTTAAATATGGGGGTTTTTTCCTAGAGGTGGAACAACTTTCAATTAAATTGTATACTTATTAATACTTAAAACTAGCTAGTCACTAGCTCTGTCTCTCAAGAAACAAAGTATACTACTTTTTACAGCATAAGTCACTTTCAAGACTAACCCTTCCTTGACAAACCCAGGATACCATATTAAGCCTAACAGGTGGCCTAAAGTTCTGGGGATGCTTAGGAAAGCTGGAGCATATCAGGGTATCTGTAGCAGACCATAAAGGGTTACAAAATCAGACAAAGAAGGCAGAATAATCAATATACCTATGCAGAATGTAGTGGTAAGTCATGTCTGCTTCCCACTATCATTGATGCTTGAAGATTTTTTAGTTTTTTATAGATTTTTTAATATATTTGTAGCCTTGTAGATTTTTAATATATAGTTGTATTGTTTCTTGTACTTTTCCTGCCCTTTCTCACAATAGGCTAACCCTTACTAACACATTCCTGAAATTCTGTTTAGTCTTATTCCTAAGAAAAGAATTTCTGACAAGGACATTTTGTTTTCCACCAGAACTTAAGAGACATAGCAAGAAATGGGGCAAAGAAGCCCCTGGACCAACTCTAAGGGTCTGACCTGAGGGTGGGTTGCTGGAGCAACTGACCTCCTGTTGGATGTACCTGCTGGATATATTAATTAATTAAACTTACAAAAATTGTAGAAATCCTTTATCATGTGTGCATGTAGCCATATTTGTGTACTTGAAAGCTTTAATTAAAGCTTTTAATGTTATCTTAATACCATTTGAAATGCTTTGTGTTTTAATTCCAGGCAACATCATGACTGTCATCTTCATTTTTCTCATGCTATGTATTTAACTTTGGCTTAGAAAAATATCTGGCACCAAAAGAAATCCAAAGCCCATTGTATTATTAGTGCATCAGATCAAGTCAGGAGTTGCAAAATGTTATAATTTCTGTTAACTGGAGATTTTCAGTCCACAGGTGTTATAACAGTGACATCTGCCTTGACAAAGGTCAACAGACAAAGGAAAAAAAATCCTCTCACCTCACCTCTAAAGTGAAATTTCTGATAATTTAATTAATCATTAAATACATTTTCATTAAATAAGTAGTATCATTAAATGAATGCTATGTAAAGTAGACATTTTTAGGGAAAAGGGAACTGATTTTATTATATCTTGCTTTTTAAACAGTAATCACTAACATACTGTAGAGTATAAGTGTCTATGGATGGATGGATGGATGAATGGATGGATGGATTCCAGCATGAATTACTGCTTCAAAGGAAGCCTTGTACCTTAGGGTAGGCCTGTTTCTTCTGTTACCATAAAGAAACCAGAAACATATCTGAATTATTGCCATGTGAGCAAGCAGGTGGGAGGCAGCTAAAAGAAACCTTCTATTGCTTAAAAGTCAGATCATGTTGAAAATATTTGAGTTTATGTGCAGAGAGGTAAAGAAATGACATGCTGCCATTGTTATTGTATTCTTTCAGGTTAGGCTGATAAAAACCACTCAAAATGCCCCAACCAAATAAAGACTATAGCATCCATATGTCAATATTATTGTTATGCAAAGGATATTGAGTCAAGTTCACACGGGAAAAGATGTCATAGTGAGAGCTATAGCTGATGGCTTATGTTAGTACACAGAAAGCAAGTTTTGGGGTAGGTAAAAAACAAAAGTGAAAAGGGAAAGGGAAAACTCTCCTCAGTGGTCAGTCCCTGAAGGCAGTCTTTAGTAAGCACATGGAAATGGTGGTGACAAGTAATGAAGGTGATGATTTTTGTGTGATGCCTTCTCCCTAGGGCAATATGCTTTCCAGTGGGACTTGCTTAAACTCCTTACAGCTTGATTCTTGCTTATGAGGCTATTAGCACTGATTGAGTATGCTGTGTGCAAGCACAGCCTACTTTTCTGTTCAGTTCCTGTATGCATGTATTTTTGGATAATATTTACATAGTATTTTAATGGTTGTTATCGATCTTCTTTTGCACTGAGTTTATGTTTCTCTATACAAGCAAATCCCAGAAAACAAGAGATAAAGGAAAGCAAAAGGAGGATATGCAACCTACCACCAGTGGTATTTTCTTTCTGAGAGAAGAATGACAACAAGAACACCAGGGTTTTGCAGGTGCAATATCATGAAGGCAACGTCACATGAACAACAGCATGGGAATCCAAGGGGGATCCACAGCCACAGAGGTGCTGGAAAGAGTCTGCTGCCACAGCTGGGGGGAAAGGCTTCAGGGCTGCAAACAATACTGGGCCTTTAGCAGTACTACATTACATTAACACTAAGACACCCAAGGTACAGTACAGCAGCACCAGCTTCCATATTCTGATATTTGAATTTGAAGCATTTTAGAAAAAAAAATTGTTTTCTTATCCTTTGTCCTGCAAAAGGGATACTCTAGTGAGTGTCAAGTCATGGGTAGCTTTATAAGGGAGGATAAATCCATTTTTAAAGGGAAAAGACAATGTAGACATTGCCTTATATTTTACCCTGAAGATAAAGCTTTAAAATGTTTTTTCAAAGTATTTGAAATGTTTTGGTCATTTCAAATGCATTTTTTATTTTTAACATTATTTTGTGTTAGAATATTTTTAAAACTCTGTTATTTACTTTTTGTTTTATCTGAAAGGTTAATGCCAATTATACTGATTTCTTCAACTTGAAATATCTAAACAATGTGTGAAAAGATTTCTTTGGTCAGTCTAAAGCACAGTGCTTTACAATCAGTACTTTTGCGATGTTTGGTGGCTGCAGTTTTCTGCTTGCATAGACCAAAGCAAGGACAAGCTCTAAATCTAGAGATTTCAATTTTGTCTGCTAACTAACCATTTTTTAAATGCATTTTTGTTTTACTGGCAAATACCCTACCTATAGACATTATAATATAGGGAAATGAAAAACTTTAAGATAATTCATAGTTTAAGTAGAAACAGATTAGTAATAAATGAAACACAAATAGATTCATTTATTCTGGGAAGCTCCTGCAATAATGGACAGACAAAAGTGCCTAGAAAGATGCAGGAAATGTCAGTGACTTTCTTTGTGTACGGGTGAAAGTCAGTGGCAATTTAGTGAGAAAATACATTACTTTCCAGGAGAGTAGCTATTTGGAGCAATATTTTTTTCAAGAAAGAAGGCTAGCAGTTGTTCAATGGGGAACAGGAGCTTCTGCTACCCAAAGAGCTGGGGAGAGGAACAGAACAAAGGCAGGATATGAGGCATGAAACATGATGTGATGGAAGACAACAGGACAAGAAACAGAGATAGATCTTCGTTTTACTTGGAGGCTGAGGTGGAAATTTAGCAGTGATTTGTTAGATGCCGATTGAACCCTATTTCTTTTTGCCTCATGCAGTTTTTTTTTATTCAAGAAACCACAAATTACAAAGACTTTTTAGGCAACATGCATTTAGTGACAAGAAATTTAAGATGTGCTGGGGGATGGCAGAAGAGCAGAAAAGGAAAATAAGTAGAACTTTTCCTCCCCATACATAACTGGAAACATTCCAGTCGGTGTCAAACTAGAAGCAGCCTTCATTCTCTTTGTGCAGGTATCACAGGCGGAAAACAAGTTTGGTCAAAACTGTCTTTTGGACTCATCACTGGGACTTGTCTTTGCAGCTGTACACACAAATTCTTAGATTGCCCCCTCGTACCTGAAAACATGCTTTCCTACATAGGGCCTTTTCAATCTTCAAATGGCATCCTGGCCTGTATCAGCAATAGTGTGGCCAGCAGGACTGAGGCAGTGATTCTTCCCCTTTACTCAGCACTGGTGAGGCCACACCTTGAATACTGTGTCCAGTTCTGGGCTCCTCAATTCAGGAAGGGCATTGAGGTGCTGAAGCATGTCCAGAGAAAAGCAACTAAGCTTGTGAAGAGTCTGGAGTACAAGTCCTATAAGAAGCAGCTGAGGGAGCTGGGGTTGTTCAGCCCAGAGAAGAGGCTCAGGGGAGACTTTATCGCTCTCTACAACTGCCTGAAAGGAGGCTGTAGCAGGGTGGAGGCCGATATTTTCTCCCAGACAACCAGTGACAGGATGAGAGGACACAGTCTTAAGCTGTGCCAGAGGAGGTTTAAGTTGGACATTAGGAAGAAATGCTTCGTGGAAAGTGTGATTAGATATTGGGATGCACTGCCCAGAGAGATAGTGGAATCTAGGAGGTGTTTAAAGAAATACTGGATGTGGCGTTTAGTGCCATGGCCTAGACATGGTGGTGTTTGGTCATAGTTTGGAGTTGATGATCTCAGAGGCCTTTTACAACATAATTGATTCTATGATTCTGTGATAAAAGAGTATCTTAACGTCTTCTTGTCCAGAACAAAATTTAATAAATCATTTAAGATCTGGAACCCCACGTCTGGAAGGTGGGGTGATCTTTAATATCATCAAACTTATATCTGGGCAATAAGGGACATTTCCCAGTAGGTGTATTTTGAATCCTGTGGTAATGATGAGTAATTTACTGTTATACAAAATGTACAATTACATTTCCTGTGATGTGCCTTTTCTATCACTTTACTTTGGATCTTAATGAAATTTGAACTTGGATTGCTTCCATCTGAATCTGGATCATTAATTCTGTTTGTATGCTGGTTGATGCTCCAGCTCACCTTTTTTTTTTTTGTCTAGTGTTGTTTCTTCTGCCAGGAAAACGTGGGTTTGGGTGGAGCTTGGCTTGTATTAGAACTCTGTCCCAAATCTCTATTACAATTGCATGTGAATGCTCTTCCATAGTTGCTCCAGCACATTTGATGTTTTACTTTACTCTTTCATTGTTTACATTCAAATACTATTTTAACATTTTTTCACTTTTCCTTCTTTTCTTAGCCTCACAAAGATAAGAAAAACTCCCAAACCAAACCAAAAACAAACTAAGAAAATAAAAAAGAAGAAAAAAAAGAAAAATAACAGTAAGATACTTATAATCCACTGCAGGATGAATAACTTGATTGTTACAAAGAGTGTCAAGGAGAAATACCAAAACATCTTCTGGGATCTTGTTTGTGCAGACTAGTATAAGATGCTGGGGTTACGTTTGAAAAGAAATTACAACTGAAATGCCTTTGCAGCAAAGTAAATCCAGCTCTACAGTGCGGTGCCCTATATTTCCTTATACTCAAAAAGTTTTAGTATCTTCTATAATGCTAAAGATGTTAAGAGGAATAGAGAGAATATTTATTATAAAATCCAAACATAATTTAATAGCAGCACAATTTTGGTAGGCTGTTTCCTATGTTTATTCTGTCACACCGATGTTCTGACAAAGTTGGAAAATTCTGTTTTTAAAGAATAATAGTTTCATTCTGATACCCAAACCAAAGTGATTTTCAAAATGTTTTATGAGCATCTCAATGCTTGACTTAGTCATTACTAAATACTTATATACAGTGCTGTAGTTTATTTATTTTATCCTTTCAACAAGACTGATGTTTGTTAGCATATCTTTAGCTGAAAATAGTAGCCATGATGTTCTTCTATCACTGTCCAAGACAGTAATAATTTGGTTATGTACATAATATATTTTGCTACTGGTAAATATAAGAGGTTTTTAATTTATCATTGCTTTCCATCAGATGTCATCTGAGTGCAATATACATTCCCCATCCCCTCCCCCATATTTTTTCTAGGGCAAAGGTTCAGCTGATTCAAATGAATAACAGTGCATTTTATTTTTAGCTCCTGTTATAAGTCTTCCATATCAAGATGTCAGTGAACTGAAAGGACAGAGGTAAAAGCTCTTTGACAGGGGTGAAGTAATATTTTTCTCAGGGGAAAAACAACAATACAACCCTTCCTTATAATGCTTAGTGGATGGTTTAGTTTGCCTTTCAGTGTGTGGTTTCATTCTCTTTTTCATGTTAATAATTCTAAGAGATAAACACACCCCAAACTGTTAATTTTCAGCAGTATTTCTAATGGAAAAATATTCACCAGTAACAAAAAAGGGATAGTGAAATGTGCTTTGTTTCCAGCATACACATAAACATTTTTGAGTTTTAATCCAACATTTTTAGCTAAAAAGAAGAAAGGAAGACCTCCTAGACCAAACAAATTATATGAAATCACAGTATTCATTCACGCTCTGAAGAACCAGTTTAAAAACTAATATAGAATTCACTTTTTGTTTTGTTTAATTAGATTCTTAAGTTGATATTACATTGCAATTTAAAATACAACAGCAAAAAACCCCATATGTCTTGTGTTAAACTGAAAAGTTCTTTGTACATGAGTGTACAGGGTTGCATCATTTAAACTACTTCTACATTTAGAGGGAGATGACAAACACAAACTGTGTGGATGTATCTTTCCTTCTTTTCTTCCCGAAATGTTGTGTACCTTATACAAGACTATTATGATTCAGGAATTGGATTTCTTTCTTGGATGATTTCATCCCTGCACAAAGGTTGTCCTAGTCTCCCACAATAATTTGATAGCACATTTGCCTAGAACATGAGTGAGATAAATTTAATATCTCCTTTTTCAGAAATGGATTCAAGTCCACATCCTCAGTCTTTTGGGAGAACACCCAGAACACCTGCTCACATACAGTGTTGCACCACTGACGTGGAAAGTCAATGGAGAATCCGAGTTCTTGCAAGAGACAAGTTCATATTAATTCTGTTAATGAGTTACATGGTAACACATACTAAGTGTTGCTGGTAAAACATCATTCATTATCAGGGTCTGATGTACAAAGGCCCATTTCAAGTTGATCTTTACTGAGGAGGGGAATGTCTGTGCATAGATGGGCAGTTTGGTTTTTTTCATAGCAAAGCTATATTCAATTATGATTTTTCAATTTTTTTTTAAAAATACTTCATTGTTTTTCCCTAAGAAATTGTATCAGTTTATATGAAGATAGCAGTACAATGTTGGGAAATTTTCTCAGGTATCATGACAGTAACCTTTCTCTCAAATACTATAATCCACAAGTCCCTGCTCTTTTATCTGGACCAGTATTTTATACTCTGCTAGTTTTCTTTCTATTCTTATTATCCAAGCAGCATTTCTTTTCTGCTTCTATCTACTTTCTGTTTCCATTAGAGCTCTGACATTCGTTCTCCCTCCTGTATCTCCTACAGATTGTCCTCAGGTCACCTCATCTGGTCCCATTTACAGATGGTATCACTAAATACCACCCCTGAACTGACACCTTCTAGATCTTCACATCGCACTTCACCTTTTGCTGTCAGTCTGCTTTCTGTCACTGCTGTGCTGCTGCCAACTCAGACTGGCAAACTCATGTTTATGCTCCAAAACCCTGCACATCTCCAGTGAAATGTAATTTGAGTGGCAGATTACCTCTCCTCCATCCCTTTCAATGATAAACATACAGCCAGTACTGCAAGAGCAATGACAGTTTTTTCTTTCCTACAGAAGAACCTGCAAAATACAAAGTCAAGGTTCAGTTGTGCCACACGGGAAGTTTCAAGTTGAACAGTCAAGATGGAAAGACCCTTTGTCTGTGAAAAGCACTGCTGATTTCAGGATCCCTTAGTGGAAATCCAAGTCCTGTGCTATTGAGGAAATTATTTCATGCAGGCACAGCTTTTTTGAAGACCATTGATGCTTCTAGACAGCTCATAGTTTTATTTCTTGGTCATTATGTTCAGTTATTCCTTTCAAGGGAATGATGGCAGGGCCTGCCATTATCACTAGGTAGATAACATCAGTTCTAATACCACAGACTAAAAGACATTGCAGGCAGCAGTGAGAAAGATTGCTGTGTGCTGCATTTTTATTACAGATACTGTATCATTGTAATGTATACATGAGGGCTTCCTGTGCCCTTCAATTGATCAAATTATGGCATATGGAACTGTTGAAATAATTATGAGTTGAGAATACAACTATAAAGATCCTCCAGAATTGACTGTATTTCTATGTAATGCATAATTAAAATGTTCATGTCAGCAAATACCATTGATTGCACTTGACAGTCTGTTAATGCTACTGTTCCATTGAACTGGCAGAGACACTAGCAAAACATGGTTAGTTTTTTGATAGAAAGGGACTGGAAATATATTTCATATATTCACTTTGTCTCTTTACTTATAATGTGACTTTGTATGTATATTCTTTAAGGGTAAGCAATGACACCCAGGACACTTCTGAAGAAAGTATACATATAAATAAAACAATTGTTTAAAACTTCTTTGGTTTTCTAAATGTGATCAGTCAATAGAAAAGTGAATCAGCTCACTGTATCTTGCATGGTGAATAATGTTCCTTGCAATAATGCTTACATCTGGATAGTCACTCTCCATCCCTGGCTACAGGATAAATCATAACACAGATTTATTTTTTCTCTGTAACCTTAGAAGATGCAATGCTTAGGACACAATCTTGCTTTAGATAAAGTCAAAACAGTGTAGTGTAAGACTGATGTTCTTAAAGCCATTCTTAATTTATGGCATGTTGTGATCATAAACAGATTTAAGTTGTGATCATAAACAGATTTAAGTTATTAAGAGATTTAAAGCAAGTCTTCTAATATATTCATTCTATTTTCCTCACCTTCTTTGTCTTCCTCAACATTGCTGCTCTGATTCTCTGAATCTGGAATTTTGTATGATTTTCTGCCTTGTTCTGTTCCTGCTCCCAGTGAAGTCAGCAATGGCCTAGTATTGATACACTGGCTGTCTGGAAATCTATTAAAGACTTTCTTCTGTATTGGTAAAGATATTAGCATGCTCTGTATTCAGCAGACAGATTTTCCTTTCTAGGGAAGTGTAATTAAAGTTTAAGCATAATTCAACATTTCTTTCCTTGAGATGGGCTTATTAGCTATGGAAGATATTGTGGCTTGAAACTTGAAATAACTGAAGATTAACTACTTTTATCAAATTGTGAAGAAAAAGAATGCTGAGTTTGATTCAGGTTTGGGTTTTAAGTTCTAAACTCTTTTTTTTCCTAAACATGAGGTAATGCAGCCAAAAGTCATTGTCTTTTCAGTGCTTCATATTGTTTTTCAATGCAAACTGAGGTGAAAATGTCTGTCTTCAGGTTTTGTTCAAGTGAGGGAAGGCAGTGGAAGAAAAAAGAGCAAGAAAGTGTGTTCCCAGTGATTACAGCAAAATCACCTTGTTATTCCCTATTCCCTTTGTTATTGAGATAAACACACGTGATAATTCAATAGCTGGCCTTCTGCCCCTGTTCTTTAGCTCTGGAAAAGTTCTTACCCACAAAGCACAGTATTGCCCTCCCCATGGGGTGCTGCTATATGCGATAATTAGCTGCTGATTCAGTCTTGAAGCCAAGCTGGAAATGACATTACAATTTCAATACCATTTAACTCAAAGTTCAATGCTATTCAGCTCAACCCTTTTCAAAACACTTAAGATTTGCTTCAAAAAGAATAAAGAAAATACTTTTCTTAATTAGTTCTGCTTGACTCCTGAGATGGGTCCTTTCTCATTAAGCCACGACACTCTGACCTCTGATCTTTTCTGTTTGATTTAGGAACTATATGTGATTTTCTGTATATCATGTGAATACTGACTCTCCAAATAATAGAGTTTGAAAGTACTCAGCTGGCTTAAAAAAACTCCATGTATGCAAAAAGATGCACAATATTTTTCAAGAGGATATTTCTAGACCATCTTTATGCCACAGTCTAGACACAGTCCAGCTTCTAAAGGTACTTAGGCAAAATTTCTCAGACACTAAAAATACAGTCTTAGTGTAATTTTCAGCATCAGTTAGATTCAGAAGAAGTTTCTGTTACCTTAATGGTTCAGATCAAGTTTCTTTGTGCATGAGATTCGTATTTGCCAGTTCCATAAGATTCTAAAGGGAAATTGAAATCATTAGTGCAACGACATGAAACTCCACTCAATGATGCATTCATGATGCTTGTGACTAGGCAGTACTTTTCAAACATTCCTTGCAAGAAATAATTACAGATACTGCAATCTTTAAATGTTTTCTAACATTATGAAACAAAAATATCTAGAGGAACATTACATACTAATTTACATAAAATGAAAAAGCAAAGAATATGGCTGTTTTAAACCCAAACATTTAACAAACTAATTCAAAATGTATCTTATATAAATGCAGCATGAAGTCATGTGAAAACAATAAAATAATAGTATAAAATAAAGTTAGTATGCTTTTAAGTTCAGTGTTTTGGGGTTTTTTTTTTTAATATATTGGAGCATGTCATCGGAGATAGTGTAAGAATTTGAGTATAGCTTTAGAAACTTTTTACTTTTCCATTTAGTTCTTAAGTAAAGTGAAGTTTATGTTTGCAATGGGTAGAGAACATCAGGTGAAATGAAAGTCTACATGTGAAGATTCTTATAACATTTTGGGAAAATTAATTAATATGCTTCATTTAGTTCTATCTAGACATTAACATTGGATAGAAAAGGTCTTAAAGAAAAACTATTTCATAAGAATTCTATCTGCCATCAGCAAATTTGCTATCAGTAAGATTCACGAAAAGTAAATTCTTGAGTGAAAATTACTGATGACACTGTTGTTACTCCATTTATTATAAGCAGATTAATCAAGCATGAAAGATAGAACTCTATTATTAACACAAAATAAAAAGGTAACTGGTTGAGTTATGAGAAATGGGTCACAGATGTTTTACATTCAGGTTGTAGTAGAAGTGGACTATTAGTATTACAGAGAGATCACACTTCACTTCTATATTTCCTATATGAAAAATATATCAAGATCCATCAGAAATCCTGACAGCAACAGCCAGTAGCAGTGTCAAGGATATGATATTGCCATGGGAGTGGGATTAGTTTAGGTCAGGAAAAACAGCAAGCACTGTGGAGATATTCCTGAAAGTATCCTCTGCAATAAGGAAACGTATTTCAGCAGGAGAAACTACATCCAGGAAGAAAGGACCCATCATGCTGTGTCTAAAAGATATGGAAATACAGCAAAAACTTCCAGGGAGTCTTCCAGACAATTCTTGATTTAGCTGATAGAAATTCATATCGTAAAGTATCCAGGAATTACATTTTATATGTCTATATAAATGTATACAGAACAATGTACATCTGATAGCTTACAATTGGACATTTTATATACACCTCCGAGTAAGTTCACGGTGCTGGGATGAGAACAGGGTTAATAAATGCTTTGTTTTACCCTTCTCCCAAATGCAAATGAATGCAAGATCAATGGTACCATACTGGTCTTTTTTCTGCATCAAAGTATTTCTGACAATGTGCACAATGAGCGTAAGAGGATGATTTGACCTCTTTATTGTAGTGGGATGTGGCAATTAATTTTTTATTGGAATTTCAATTAGCTTTTCTCTTCCCATGATGTTTTACCTAAATCCTCTTTTTAAGTTCTTACTGAGGTTACCAGAAAAGATCATCTAAGCATGACTGTGTTAAAAAGTAGAGGTAAAGAAAACAAATTATTTCTATTGTGTTCAAAATTGAGGTCACCTTAGGTTAACTGAATCAGATTCCTTGAAGAGATGAAGACTTTCCACATCATGAAGAATCATTCAGAGAATTCTAATTGAAAAAAAAGAGACACCAGCCTCTGATAAAAAGAATAAGATACCAAGATTAGTACAACTGAGCAAGAAAACCTGAAACAGATTTTACAGACTGTTGCCTTTATGACCCTTATAAAAGAAGAATTGCCAAATGAAAAACAGTGGAGAAACCCCTGCAAATTACAACTTTACATTAAGCTGTCTAGCATCCTGGATGAACTAAAGAACAAAGGAATTAGTTCTTACATTTAGAATCCTTATACATCTGAAATACTTAAATGCTGGGAGACATGTTTAAAAAAACCCCAAAACTAAAGCAAAGTAAAAAATGTTTCTCACAGAGAAAATTTTGAGTTTAATTTCTCAGTAACTACTATTGCTAAGTTTAAGATCACTTTTTTACTTGAAAAGCTGTTATTTTTGTTCTATGTGTCTTCCTGAAAAACATAGTAGTTAACTGAGATGTTATATTATTAATGAAATCTTAAAACACTGGTTTTCCAATCTTTAGCATGCATCATGCAGAACTCATTTTGTAATGAGCAATTAAACTACTTTGAGGAAATGTATGTATGTTTAATATAGGGAATCGGAAGTTTATTAGCCCTTGTATAAGTGGTAAACCAATATTCACACTTAAAATCAGCTTTACTCAATACCAAAGCTGTGTTCAAAAATATAATATTATTGCTGGGTCCTCTGTTTTCTGTGAAGTTTATGTGATTTCTTAAGCTTGGTTTCTGGGATGTGAATCCATTTAAGAGGAGAAGTTCATAAATTACATAGTAGTACCTTCCATAATAAAGTAACTCATTCTTACTGTTCTAGCTAAGATGTCAATAAGCCCATTTTCACAATGATAAAGCCAATACAGCTCATGGGGCATTTGACTCTGTCCAAGGAAGGAAGAATAGATAGATGTGTGCCTGTGCATGTGCCTTTGTTGCAGGAAAGTGTTTGCTAACTATTTCAGTGGTATTGAGTTCCTCTCACAAAGTGCAGGGGAAAATAAAAAGAGAAGGCCTATCCCATAGTGAAAGGGCGCTTTGAAAAGACATAACAGGAAGAAATTAATTGTAGCTTAGGGACTCATGTCTACCCTCTGATTTGCAATAACCAGAGAGATTATCAGGAATTCACAGCTGATGAAAATGATGTAAGTCCTCCAAGTGGGGGTCATCCTGCCACCCGTGAGAGTGAGCACTGTGTATGTCCTGGGTTTCCAGCTGGGGATAACAATGCTGCGTGATGGATAAAATTGCTCTGTGGGGTTTGAAACACAATTCTGTACCTCCAGAAAAGATGTGTTTTCCTCAGTTCTTTTGTGGCCTATAGGGATATTGCAGAGAGGAAAAATGTCAACCACTTCCACCTGTAACCAAAGCCAGTTGCCATAGTAATAGCACCTCATTTTTTGTGTTAATGGGGGTCAGACCCTGGTGTAGTTCCCAGCTATCTCTTTTTCAGTGTCTCATGGAGCTACTCTTAAACTTTGCAGATGCACACCAGGTAATTTGAGTCCAATTTTACTAATCATCTAAAAGAAAATAGCTCAAATCACATCAGTGTTACTGCTGCACACCCATACATGAACAGCTCAAGCAAATAAAAAATTCCTCTAAAGAAACATTGCACATGTGCATTTTCTCATCCATCTTTACATACCTGAAAGTATTTAAAATCTGTGATTATACAATGAAAATAGACTGATGCAAACAAAAGAACAGCTTTCTTCTGTTCTATATTGTTCTCCCATAAACATGTGTCTTAAAAACTTTACTCATTAAAGCTTATATTTAAAGGCAGGGGAACATGAAGAAGATTTCCTTCTGGGACAGTGAAGGAATGGTTTGCAGAAGGAGGGCCTACACTGTTAATTGCTTACTCTAAGATTATGCTTGTGCTCAGTGTACCTACAAGTTTTTCTCTGAAACTTTTAGCCATTTAATTTCCAAACTTCTGACTGCTCCTATGCTTAGTGTCATAGGAAGGTAGATACTAAATTCATTATTTTATGGTGGCAATTTTACTTGTCTTTTCAAGAATGAAGGTAAACACAGAGTTTCTTAAATCTGCAAAAATGCATTACTTTCACAAATGGGCCATCACCCATCCAAAGACTGAATAAAATGCAAATGAATATATTGGCCAAGTTGCTGCCAGATCTACAGGGAAAGTGGTGATATAAAAAGCACCAGGCAACAAAATTATTTTTCTAGATGTCTCCAGCTGAATGTAATAAGCCAGTAAGTAAAATAATTATAGTAGTGTATGTGGACAAAATATACAACTAATGTGAGAAAATACATCATAGGAAAAATGGACAATGTTGCACTGAAAAAATAAAGAAACTATTATCCTAAAAGTAAATATGCCTTCAAATATAACTTTTATTAATTCTAAAATCCAGACATGCACAAGCCTATGGGATATCAGAAACTGAAGGCAGGAAATGAAATCGCACAGGCAATAAAGAGGAAGAAACTCGAGTCTTACTTTGATTAAACTACTAGCATTTTTGTTAGAAATTTATTTTTTAGCTGAAATACATAATAGTCTCAGAATACTTTCTGCTAAGATGTTACTGCTGGATGTTTTCTCGTTAGATACAAATGAACATAATTTCGAATCCTTTTCTGAAATGCTTCTGTTCTCCAGATACAGATTTTTTTCTCTCAAGTTTTGCATTTCCTGAGTATCAGTAGACCAACTATGCTTGATATTAGCAATCTGTCCTTTAAAAGTCAGAGGGAAACTATGATTTCCTTTGGTGTCCTTCATCTGTTTTCTGTAGTAAACACATACCACAGCTGTTTTCTTAAACAAAGGGCCATGGTTGTTTTGCTATTATGGGCTTAGTTGTATTCTCTTACTCCAGTGGATTTTGGGTATTATTTTCTGGTTTGCACCCATGTACAGGCCAAATAGGAGAAACTCCAGGTCTTCGCAAATTACTGGGATTATTGAGATAATAATTTCCTTCTTTGAAATTTGGTCATTTTGCTGTTCCATCACATAGCCAGCATGTCTGACAAATGATGCTGTGTAGTACTTCAGTGTAGTTTAAGTGAACAGATTGCCCACTGAAGAGTCTTAAGAATGCTATGAAATGGAAAGAGTGTTTTCTGAGGTTATTTTTTGCATTATATATTCTAGGATGCACGTGTGATTTATTTATTTAGAATTTGTGAGTAAATTTCTATTTAAAGCAGACAGTTCATTTTCACAAAAAGCAAATTCTTCCCAGTTAGCTGGTTGAGATTTTTGCTTCATAAAAGAAGGTCTCCAATAGTCAATGAAAATTACTTGCTATGTGAATGTTAAGATTTGTTATTCTGTGTTTCTCTATTTATCTTATTTTTGGATGCTCCCAAATGCTCCTTCATTATGTAACCAGTTCTCCAAGTCTCCTTTCCTGCTCCCACAAAAGTGTGCATGAAGATCTGGAATGAAACATTCCTCTAGGTCTGTTTTTCAGTTCAGGTTGTCTTTTTATTAATTTAAGATTATGTAATGAGACATCTGTGGGAGAGCTCTCTCAGAGACTGGAGTTTTGTCAGAAATGTTCTCCTGGGTTTGAAATCCAATTAGTTTTATGTGTATATTTAGTGAGAAGGAGAAGAAGACAGGGAGAAATGAAGTTTTTGACATGTATTAAGGACGACAATTCCTTCTCACCTGAATAAAACTCACCCCAAAAGGGCATGAGAGATGATGGGTTGGCGACATTTTCTATTACAGACACTAATGGTTGTTAAAGTCACTAAACTCTTAAAATGCTTATGGGTTAGACTCAGAGAATAAATATGAGAAGACTTCTGTTACTGCCCACAATGCAATTAAAAAGCAGGATGTTCATTGGTCATGCTATGGTTTTTGAGGTAGTTACAGTCAGGAGAAAGAGAAATCATCAGCAGAGAACACCAGCCTTCTTACTTCCATTATTAGATCCTCACAGATCTGACTGTTAGGCATTTGACATTACCAAAGGTTAAAGTAAATATTACAGTAATATTATCTGATTCAAATTTTCCTTTTAACAGTGTAAGGCTTTCCTGTCCTTGATTATCAGCTACATTTAAAATGTTTCAAAATACCTTGTGCTATTATTGCTGGAGAAACTGTTTTTGTATTAATCTCCCTTCCCCAAGGAAGCAGAAAACAGAAGAACAGGTCATTATCATGTGCCTGCTTTTAAAAAGAGTCATACTGGCGTTTCTAATTAATGTATCTGTATTAGAAAAACAGATATAATATTTTTAAGAAATCGAAATAGCTATATACTCCAAATTTACAAAAAAACAAAGCCTCGGCTAGACCATTTTTCCTCCTTATATCAAACAGGGTGTTACAAAGATTTAAAATCCAACCAGCTGTACAGAAGGCTGAAAAAGATCAAATTCACTGCAGTTTGCATCCCCTTTTCTCAAAATTATATGCAAGAAATATGTCATTGTTGTGTTCTTTATGCACTGCTCCAGAAACCTGAGTTTCTGTGTCTGTATATTAATTTCTAAGTGGACCAAAATAAGCCTTCTGTTCTTAAAATATCCTGAGACTTGGCTTGCTTAAAGAGGAGGTGACACATAGCATTATCTGTTTAGTTCATTTTTATCTGTTGCTATAAGCTGTGTAGTTGATATATTTTCAACTACCACACAGGATTTACAGGCATTTGTACTCATGAGTAGGCCAGCTTGTACAAAAGCTTGCCTTTCATCATGTACATGTTTTATTATTGTCAGGGTATGCTGATCTTGTTTATCCATAGGACATTTTATTTTGCTATGAAAATTGGTTTTGCACACAAAGGTGAGGACAACCTTTATTTAAATATGTACCAGAGTCAAAACATCTTAGTTGCAAGCCTGTATTTTATTCAGACAAATGTCCTGTTCACTGTAATACAAACATTATCCATTATATGGTCTGTTTCCTCTCCTGGAGAGATGAAGTTTATTGCTTATAAAGCTAACAGACATAATTCTTCTATGTTTCCAGCCATATTGAAAAAGAGCAATTATTACTCTATCCCTCAAGACTTGAATTTCTTTTGTCATACTATTTAGTTTGTAGAAATGCATCCTTTTCCTGAGAGGTGCTTTGAACTGAACCACTTCTCCAGGAAGTTCCACAGGAATTTGCTTTCTGCTTAAGAAAAAGTTTGGAAAAGTTTGGCCATCCAAAAGAATTATTATTCAGGGAATTCTTCCAGGAAACAAGAGTGTAATGTTGCTGATGGATCCTGCTTTTTCTACATGCAACAGTGAATGGTTCCATAACTGTCAGGTAAGCATCTCTTTGGATATGTAGTTAGCATCAACTATGCTTTTTATCCCATTCAGTTATCAGGTTGGACTATTTCCTATGCTATCATTTGTCATCTTTCCATGACTAACATAGTTGGCTGCTTTACTATCATATCACACTTTTACAGATAGACCTTGATTACATTCATGACCTGATTCTTTAATAACTCAGTAAGCTACATCAGCTTGCTGAGCCTGCATAGGTGATTTTTTAAAAGTCACCAGTCTTTGTTGGAATGAACCTGCAGATTAAAATTAATTCTTACTTTTTACAAAAAATTTGTTGTTTTTGCTCACTCTGCTTCTCAAAACCATATATTTCTTTTCAGATGCTTGGATATACTGATTTCTATAGGAAGAATGGGACTGTTTAAAAGACGCTGTAATTCATTAATGTCCTCATGCATTTGTGTTCTGTTATACTTGTGATTTAATGGCTATATACATATAGAAAAGATATGAATATTATCGCTTATCATACTACATAAAGTCCTTCTGATAATGGTGTTTTTAGCAACAGCCAACTGTTTACAGGGTAAAACTGTGACATTTGCTGTAGAGAAAAAAGACCTTAAACCCCCACCCACTGAGCTACACTGGAAACTCAGAACACTGTTATTGAGGGCAATAATGATCAATGCTACTTTTAGTATTCTAGTTTTCAAATCCTATTATGGAAAGTGGATTCCAGAAACCCTAAATAGATAATGTATCTGATTTCCTTGCTGTTAGTCTGAAACTCTTGGAGAGGAGCACCTGAAGCAGTTTAGCAATCTAATTCATAGAGTACATACATTGCATACCCAGTTTTACTGAATTTCACTTCAAGATCTGGGTTGCCTTTGGTGTAACTATAAAAATAGGAGTAAAAGGGAATTGGTGGAACTATGAAAAAATTCAATTTTTACAGAAGTATCCTAAGATACTTAAGAAAAGTCAGTATATAGGTGTTTCTGGATCCTTGTTAAAATTAAACAAATAAACTTTCAGGATGTTTATCTCTTAGATTGATGGTGTTATGAAGCAATTCCCTGGGTCCTGAAAGAGTGATCCATTGGTCTCTGGATTGGTACCACCAGTTTATTATCCTCCTTGCTGACCAGCTGTTCTGATAACTTCTGATAACCTCAGACGACTTTCAGCTGCCAGGAGTCAGGTAATTCTTAGGGGTGTTACAGCAGCCATAAAACATTTGAGAAGGTGCACAGCATTTTTCAGTTGCCCACTGCTTAAATTGTCTTTTTCTTACTGAAATTACTTTGTACTTGAATTTAATTAAGTTCATGTGCTAATCTTGAACTTAATTAAGTTCATGTGCTAATGTAAATGGGGAGACTTTTCTTTAGCCTTTTACCTGTTCAGTGGGATAAGACCTAGGGATGTGAAAGGATGGATTTTTTTTTTTTT
>VZTJ01003940.1:1059137-1079753 GCA_013397795.1 Orthonyx spaldingii
TGTAGGAGGTTATTATGCTTCTTAAGCTTCCTATCTAAGGAGTTGTCTGTGTATCCAGCATCAAATGATCAGTGCTGTATGGTTTTGGCATTTTGTTGTTTGGGGTTTCTTTCCCTTTTTCAAGTTTGGAGTTTTGAGTTACTAATTCATTAATAAATCTCTGAACAATAAGATTTTTTCTACTTTAAAGGAAGTGAAAATTAGATCAGAAACTAAAAAGTGTTCTAAAGCTAGCAGGAGTGCCTCTGTGGCTTGGAGAAGAAACCAGAGCAAAATGTTAATGAGAATTTGGACTGCACCCTCAAAATGGTTAAGAAAGGCAAGAAATGGAAGCAAGAGGGCTCTACTGCTTGTTTAATACCTTTGTGTACTTGTAGCCTTGTTGTTCCAGGGTTTCCTTTTGCTTTGCTTTTACATCATCTGATGCTGATTTAGTGAGTTCTTGTGGTTTTTGGTTTTGTTTTTTTAAAATTTTCATTATCTAAAAACTCATTGCTTTTTGGAATGCATTCATAGGGCCTGCTGGCCATTTAGTTTTGTTGCTGTGGGTGTCTGAAGAAGTGAAAAATGTATTTACTTGATTAGCAGTGGTTTTAGGGATTACTTTCCTAGTTTGCGTTAAACACAAATTTTGAATTTAGTGTTTCTCTTCAAGGATGGGAACGTATTTTAGTGGGGAAGTTTGTAGTGCAATTTGGTTAAGTAGTGATTGAAGCTTTTTAAGAGTGCTTCTGTTGACTGTGGAATATAATTACCACTTTGAATCTGTTATTTTTTGCTGGCTCTAAGCTGTTATTTGAATATAGAAACTGTTCCTATCCTCCATGTGTTTTGCTCTGATATTGATCTTCCACCTGTCTGTTGACATTGGATCACTTCCTTTTCTTGCTGGAGGTGTAATGTGAGGTAATGTAGTTGTTATGTTTTGGATTTTTTTTTCTAGCAGCCATGCTATCAGATTAGTTTCTCATGACAGGCAGAAGTGATTAATTTCAGACTGACCATAGACATATTTGTTTTCAGGTTTTTTGTGGGTTTTTAAAAATTATTTTCTAGATCTTTTATGTACCTGAAACTGTGAGGAGAGGTAATGTGCAATGATATAGAATAAGGATGCTGCTGCAATTAAAATATTTTAAAATCAGAAAATGTTGCTGTTGGCATTACCTTATGTTACAATTGCTTGTTATTCTGGAGAAGTATAATCTCCAGATATATTCCATATATTAATTAGGTTTCTTTTTTTGTGAGTGACGCTACCTAGCAAAATGGATGCAGAAGTGTTTGTGCTTCATTTGAGAAATGGAAAAACGTTTTTTACTTTTATTCTGAGCAATCAGAAAGTCAAATACCTGTAACACCCAGAGTTGCTTTGAGCTATGCATATTTTAACTTGTTTCAAATTAGTATCAGAATTTTTTTTCAATGTATGCATATCCTCTAATTTGAAGATGATTAAAACATTGCTGTACTTGGAAAAGAATCTACTTTTAGCAGGTGGTGGTTTCTGGATTTCACTGAATTATGATGATGCAAATATAATAGCAGATGTTGAATAAACTTATCTGCACTGGAAATTTTAAGAAACAATTTTGCTTGGACTATCAGTACCCTAGCACTAAGGGTACACAGGCTATTTTGTTTGTTTGTTTTTGTTTTGTGCTGATAAGCAGAGAGTTTTTTCTATGGAGAAATAACCATTTAAGGTACCAATAATTCCAAATATTTCATGTGCACTGATCAGTTCTGCTTTTATTTTTGTCATGTTTTTATAAAGAAAAGTGCTTCAATTCTGTATTCATGTGGATGAAAACTTAATGCAGTGTGCACTGCAGGCAGAGGAATACAAATGCAGACAGTTTTGTATCAACTTCCTCTCATATCTCTGACATTCCTTGTTGCTCTTTTAGACTAATGTTGATGATTTTAAGGCAACCAGCAGAGATCTGTGAAGCAGAAATGGTGGGGAAAATAAAAGAAAAAGCACTGAATCTTGTTTCCAGAATATGAGTGAACTCTGAATGGCCAGGAATATGGAACTGCTAGGCAAGATGCTTATGTTATTGTATATAAGTGCCCAAAACTTCCATAAGGAAAGCAGTAACACTACTCCACAATTTACTTCTGTTAAATTATCCACAACATGAAATTTATATCTGAAATTTTATGGTGAAAAGCAGGAATGGAAACGATCTTTTTTTTTTTTCCTTTTGTTTTGTCCCTGGTTTTAGTATTTTCTTTTTTTTCTCTCTAAGCAAGAATAGGCTCAAAGCACTACAACTGACAAAAATATACTAAAACTGACTTTTGCCTTTTTTGTAGAAGGGCATTTAACACTGTCTTAGTATGATGTAAAGCCTGTTGAGCAAGAGCATGTCCTTTATACATCTGATGGGAATGGCATAAAAGAACATTTGAAACTCTGCTTTTCCCTCCTGTTGTGTGGTTGCACTAAACTCAGGAATTGTGCTGGAAATTACATTATTTGAAGTCCAAATTTCATTCTCCAACAGTAGTTCTCCTAACAAAAAAATTTCTTGTGACAGTGATCTCTCTTTCAATAACAGAATTCTGTTTCATTGAGAACGCGGTATGTAAGCTGCTGCATGAAATGGAGCTGCTTTTATGAAATGTAGAATGTCATTAATGGACTTGGACACGTGTCTGTATATGGTCAATTGATCTGCAAAACTTCTTGGAGCAGAGCATTACTAGGCATGTGAAGAGGACAACAGATGTAGGTAGGCACGAGGGCACTGAATGTATGAGGACAATGAAAATATAAAACCCATTAGCTTGAATCACTCGCCAGGTTTTTTGGTCTGTGCTTGAAAATACAGACTGACTCACTGAGATACCTACCCATCAGGAAATTGGATGAGTCAGAATATTGCTTCAGTTTTCATGGCTAGGTTTCTTGGCATGCCTGAAGGAAAACGATGGGAATTTACATGAGAGTACACTAAACCTGGGCTGCAGTTGCTTCTTTGCTCTTGGTTAGGATCCAGTAGAATGATTCTAAGTCTGGAAATTTTATTTTCAGAAGAAAGGGGATAGAAAGAAAACACATATCTCTTGAGAATGTGTCTTACACCCTGTCATGCATCACACCACCTCCACACCCCCAAGTCAATGTTGTCTGGTGATCTATGTGATGGTTCTCTGGCAGAAGTTTGTGCAGCTGGCGGAGAGGAGGGGGGAGACACACATGACACACCACACCACACTACACAACAACAAGACAGCAAATGAAACAGCACAACACAAACCCCAACTTGCCTAGTAGTAACTAGCTGAAAATTCCAATATGAATAACCAGGGTGTTTTAAGAACACTAGTAATTCAAGGTTTGTATTTGGTGATTAAACTGGACAGCAGACTTCTGCTGAAGGCTAGGAAGGAAAGAAATAGCGGGTCTTGGTCAGGAGCCAGGGAATCTTTTAGATTGATACTAACTTCTATTTGAGATGGTCGGGAAGGATAAAATTTTGGCCATTTATGATTTTGGCCATTTATGATAAAGTAGTTTTTCAGTCTATGAAAGCAAAATTCTTTTTTTAGCCAAAAACTGTACGTATTATTTGCATACTGAATTCCTTTTATTGGTATTTCTGTCAAGCACAAGCCACTATGCATGTTAATGTAACTTGTTTATAACATTCATTATTCACTCTGTGATCATTCACAAGGAAAGTGCTCTATAAACATTAAAGATGACCTATGACTAGGGCAATTTATCTTATGCTGCCTGCAGTGTAGGAAATGGGATTGGATCCCATTTAGCCCTTGTTTATCCATGTCTCACAACTTGCAGTACAATAAGAAACACTAAGGTGTTATTTTCACAACTCTTTTATGTTACTGCTTACTGTATTTTCCCCCTCTTGTACAGACATAGCCCTCCATAAAGATAAGGTATTGTACTTTATTCTGCATTCTTGTTAGAAAGAAGATGAAGATGACACATCTAGGTGATGTAGAGACTGTTACCGTTCATGTAAGAAGGCTGAATCACAGCTTGGTGATTTTGGAGAGGGGCTCAGAGTTGCCTGATGCTTTAAATTTTTGGTTTGATTGTTATTTTGCTTATTAAGGCTGAGTCACTAGAAAGGGAAGTTGTTACATTTTAAGTATATTGGCTTCAGGGGACAGAAGAGTTTTACTTATTTAATTTCAACCAGAAATTAAACTCCAAATAAAGTCTCACAATTCTGGACTGGCACGCAGCTTTTCCTCCCAAAATCATCCCTTCCTGATGACAAGGTGCACGGTATAGAGCAACAACTTGGCCATGCCCACACAGCAGTCAGCTACACACCTTCTCTCGACCAAGACAACTTCCAAATCTTGATTAATTCCGTTTTGTGGTTTTGTTGTTTTTGGTTGTTTGTTTTGGTTTCTTTTTAAATTGCCTAATGACTTTTTGTAGGAATGTGGAGAAGAAAAAAAAAAAGAGAGGGGATCGAACATAATCTTGAAAGACTTCAAAAAGAGTAACACTCTTTCAGAAGAGAGGATGCAATTTTCCAGAAGATTTGCCTGCTAAGATTCTCTTTGCCCTAAATATTTCCAGATAGCTGTAGGGATAACCTCATTTGAATATTCCAAGACCCTCTGGATATGATTTTTTCTGAGTTTGTTGCTATGCCAAGACACATCTTGGATTTAAACATATGAATAGACTTTAAGCTTAGTTTTGATTTTTCCCGTACTTGTCAAATTTTTTTGTTTCATATATTCAAGGTGTCTTTGTTAGCCTGATGTTGTGGTGGATGTGATGTACTAAGATTAAAAACATGACTTGATCTCCAGGTTTTGTGGATAAAAGGAATTATTTAGAGTCTCACAATGCTACTTTTCTGGAACAAAGTACAGATATAATTCAACCCTCAGTGATTCTAAGGTGTCTGCTTAAATCTTGAAGTTTGCTTTCTTCTTCTGACCTAGATGAAATCTCTTGGTTGTGGAGGTCCTATGTATGGTTCTTTTGGCCTTCTTTGTTCTAGAAATATATCATTAGAATTTTATTGATGTAGCAGTTTTCACTTCTTTCCCTTTCCTTTATTCACTGGCTCTTGTCCTACCCCTCTTAAACATGCCTATTGCAACTGTTCTCTGTTGCTTTGGAGAGGCTAAAAAAAGTAATTGTGAAACAATCTGACTTTAAACATAATTCCTCCCTATTGTAATAGTTATTTCATTAACATTGGCTTATGAAACAAAGTAGTTTTAAGCCAATGGAATTTTGAAAGTCCAGCAATATTTTCTTTGTTCCTGTGATTTCTTTTGTTATTTGTCATGACTGTACTGTTTAGTCTCAGTCTTTGGCCTAATTTATGTGGCAGTGATGGGTATGTTGCTCTTTGCTCACCACTCAGTTGCTGATTCTCCTGAGTAACCCTGAAGAAATGGTCAATAGCTGTTCAGTCTGTGCTCCTGTTACAGAAAGGTGTTGAAGTCATATAGAGAAGGGGTTATTTTCAGTAACATCCATAAAAGGGATTTGGTGTGCTTCTCTGCCTTATAAATCTGCAGGAATTACAGAGGCTATGCAGTGAGCAACACTATAGGTAAGGTGTGTATACAGAGCAAAGAAAAGAATTCTAGCATTCCAATTTGTCTTTTATTTTAAAGACTATTAGTACACGGGAAGCTCCGTTCTGAAACAACAATTGAGATATCTCCTGTTTCTCACTTTTAGAAAAATCCTGTAATCACCAGTTTCAAAATAGAATAACCTCTTTTGATTTACCTCTGTGACATCATTGTAATTTTTCAGTGGAAATGTTATGGCTCCAGGTAAAGAATAAGCTTCTAATGAAAATAACTTGTTTCCATGCAAGTATGCAACAGAACAAAAGCAAGAACTACAAAAATAAGAAATACAGAAATGCTTCTCATAGCAAATTTTGCTGAAAAATAAATAACTGCCTAGAGAGCCTCAGTAAGGCTTTTGACAAAAGGATTCATATTCTTGATCAACACATAGGAATGGTCTTACAGTGAGTGCTGCAGAAATGCTTATGTTTGCACTTGTAACTCTAGGAGTATTACTGTGCATTTCAATATTTTGAAGTACCCTTCAAACCCAACCTCTCAGTCTTGGTCTTTGTTGTTATCTTCCTATTACATGTTTTTGTCTTTCCCCCACTTCCTTCCTACTGTCATCCTTCAGGGAAATGAAAATGGATGAAATGGTGCCTATCCTTTTATGAAATTGGACCTGGAAGTAACCAGCAATAATTTATTACAGAGAAGCATTTCCAATGCTAAAATAACATACTTCTGGAAGCCTTTTACTCACTTAACAGTTATCCAAATTATTTTTCGGGTGTTCATGGCTCTATCTTTTCTGTAAATATCTTGAGCACACAGAAATAATGAAAGGAATCACAAATAATGGCAATGAAGGTGGAAATAAATAGTATGCCAACATTTTTTTTAAGAAACACAGGTGTCAAGCATCAAATATTTCATCTTCAAAGTTTCTATTTAGAGAGGTGTGCCTAAATCAGGAAAGAGTTTCTGATAACTTTTGAGTTTGCTTTCTTTTCCTAGATTTGTTTCCTTGACGGACAATTTAAGATTTTGGCAAAAAAACATAGAATCACTTGGGTTAGAAAAATGCCTTTAGGATTGGAGTCCCACATGTCATCCATAAATGCAGAAAGAACCTGGATATATGGTCAGCCAGAGGATTTGATAAGGTTTAAACATTTTGACTTCACAAAAATCAGAATTGGAGGTTGTCTTAAAAGAATGTTATGTGGTGCATTCTTGTGGACCTTATATTTTAGGCAAAATCCTGATGGTTTTCTGATGCAGGAAGATGCCTTTAGGTACCTGACCACATTGAAATATACACCTTTAGAGGAGTGGCATATATCAACATAAGAGCAGATAGGAAGATAAGCACTGCACATGTTGCTCAGACTGCATTACTTTTCTCAAGAAACTTTTCATGTTGAAAGAAATTGCTGTCTCTGGGAAAAACTTGAGATGTCACTTCTTCCTCTGTGTTGGAGTAGTTGTGTGTACCCTCTCTGTAATTTTTCTTTTGCTCCAGGACTTTGAAGCCAAATTTTTCCTGAAGAAAAGCAGAATTCTCTCTGTTATTTCTGTATTAAGGCATAGTCTCCTAATAACTGCTCTCCACAACTGGTGATGAAATCTGCTCCATACCAGCAGGAGATTACAAGGACCTTAGGATATTATTAGCATGTATCTTTCCACTACTGTGCTTCAGAAACTGTTGTGACACCACGTAATGAATATTTTCTCAAGCTGTCAGTATTCACTTAATGTTCCCATTTAGCACTCCCTATACCTGAAGACTGTGTGATAATTTCTTTTAACATATTTCAATTTACTTTTACTCAGTAGAGGAAAAAAAAACCCCAACTATTGGGTTGAAATTGCTACGTGTTTTGTAGATTTTGCTCTTATAGCAGTTACATCAGTGCAAGCCAGTTTATTTTAGGAGGAAAAAATAAATTGTGGGGAAAAAACCCACACGTGAAACTAAAATGACCTTGGTGTGCAAGGACAGAAAGATTATCCAAAACAAACACATCTGACACTGGAGGTGGCTGCTTTTCAATGCTGCAGTTTAGTTCCCTTCCCTGTACATTCAGCTCTGTGTTGCACTGAGTCCTTTAGCTCAGGGCTTACTAAAGCATATTCTCAGCTGAGGAAAAAATGGACATGACTAACAGTTTAGGTGAGGAATGGACTGTGTTTTCTAGCCTTTACTTGTGAAAACGTGTGTGTGTGTGTAACTCATTGCCTGGAGGCAATTCTAGCAGTTCTGTTGGCAGGCTAGTTTTAAATCAGATTCTCCTCCCACCTCTTACCAGTATAGCAGAGCAGAAATCAAGGGTCTCTGATCAGACAAAACACTCTGCTATGACTGGTGCTGTCAGCTGAATCTCTTGAGAAACCTTTTCGACATTCTGTAGTCTTGTGAGAGACAGGGGCTTTTAAGAAGTACTATTACTGGAACCCAGCAGATATTCACTCTTGTTAATGATGCCTGAGGCGGAGGTGAAAACAACCACTGTAATGTGCCCGCTCTCTGTCTGCCACTTGGAAGTACTGCATTACCACTGAGACTGAAAATTTTTTGCAGCACCAGCCACCTAAATGAAGTGAAAGAGTGAAGGAAACATGAATATCATTCAGGTATAAATGGACAAAATACATAAGACAAACTTCCTTATTCTGTCCTGTGAGGATAAAATATGATCTTGACCATCATTTCAGCAGTGACCTATTTGTATCCTGGATCCAACACAAGGACCCCAGTCCTGCTAACTGGAAGGGGAGGATGGAGAGTGATGCCTGGTTAGACTATTCCTCTTTCTGTGGAGCAGTGCAGTTTGGTTCTTTCCAAAGTTCTTATTGCTGTACATAGGGATATATATGTATATATACAGACATAGTTGGCTTTAATAATAAAGGCTACATAAATATATAAAGGTTAATTATCATTACATGTGATTATAAAAGTGCATGTCTGTGTGGCAGATGGATGACTTGTTGCCTTTTTCAATGGGCTACTGCATGTTTTTTGTGGTTGTTTTTGAAAAGTAGTAACTGTATCTTTAGAATGAGGCTGTTTTTGTTTTTCTCCTACTTTGACCCTGGGTCTTTTAGAAGGAGGCTCTTGACTGAGAGTGCTCAGGTGGGGAAATTCCCCAAGTGTGGATTTGAGCATGCAGAGGGGGATAGAGCAAATGCGCAGCCGCAGGAGCAGTGCAGGTAGAGAAACAGACTTCTGGGCAGACCAAGAGCTAAGCTGCTACAGGGCAGAAGGAATGAAACTCTTACAAGGATTCAAGAGGATTCAGAATTCAACTGAGAGAGCCACTGAAAGTATCAACACTAGCAAATAGAACTGGAAGAAAAGGCCCTAGGCAATACTGGGCAGAGAGGACGTTTTTGTCTGCTTCATCAATGAGTTGTCCATTGTTTAGAGGGCTTTTGATTCACTTTCCCTGGGACACAATATGAGTCATCTTCAGGGAGTAAGAACAACTAAGCTAGTTCAAAACCTTTTTAGGGAAAATATGGTACAATTCTACCTCAAAGTCATACTTTTTGAGGGAGGATTGAGAATTACTGGAAATAGGAAAGTATGATCAGGAATTACCATGTTAGCAAAAAAATTTACTATTTACTGGATAAAATCAGTAAATAATTTCATGTACTCGGACTTCACCGTAACCATTTAATACTTAACCTTTCTAAACTTTGAAAAACAGCATTTAGCTTAAAAAAAAAAAACAAACTCTTGAACTGCTTAGAATTAAAATCCAAAAGGTGATCTGCATAAATTCAGTGTTGTTCGTTGGGTTTATTCTCAGTATTAACATTTACATTCAGCACATCTCTATCTGATGCTCATAAATGTTGCTAGCTCATCCTACTTCTCCACAAGACACCATCATTTTAAAATCCCTTATTTTGTAGCTCATAGTCAACCTAATAATATAAACAATTTAATTCAAACGCCAGCTAAACAATAACTTTTTGTCCTTGCATCGTATATTTTCAACACTTCAAACTTATTTACTATGATGTTTCCAAACACGACTTCTTTTCTGATGACATTTGAATTATTGAAAGATTGCATCTTGACTGCAAAACTCACAGAATGTCTGAAGGAATCTAAATCTATTCCAGGCAGTATAAATAATTCATGCTCAATTCTTCTCTCAGCTGTGGGAATGCTGCTGCTTATTTACAGCACACTTCAAGGGGAAAAACCCCTTCCTGTTTTATTAACACTCCTCTGCTTTTAGATAAAGCTGGTCATATGTTCCTATAATAGCTACTTAAATATATTTACTGTGATTAGATGTAAATTATCTTTAATTTTCTATTATAGTTACTTTGCTCTTCTCTTATGAGCTTAAATTAACAACTTTGGGCTTATTTCTTTCTTAAACATGATTTACATGATCTAGTAAACCAGGGTTTTCCTGTAAGGGATCCCCTCCCATTCGCTTTTGAGAACCAGAGATTGAGAAGGATGTGGGAGGCAGGAGTTCAAGCTTCCCCAGGCTTTGACTTTTGTCTGCCTGGTTGAGGACAGTGAATGTATCCATGTTAATATATAAAGTCTTGCCATAAGTTTTCATTCCACCATAGAATGAAAATAATGATTTTGAGCATTTCTGTGAACCAAAATTGCCCGAACACTTTTCAACTAAATCTTAGATTTCCTTTGCATGGCTCCCTTCTTCAGAAATGACCAGAAATTTCAGCCCACCCTAGCCTGCAATAACTTTCTGCTTGATTACCTTCCACAAAGTGTTCTGATATTGCATCTAAGAAATGTAGCTTGCTGGATTCCCTTCGGTAAAATGTGTTTGGATATGCCCTGAATATTGGGTCTGATTCCATCTGAAGAAATAAAGGGGAAACTAAAAAAGAAATGTTTAATATGCACTTAGCCATGCTTCATTTTCTACATTATTGGTATAGGAATTCTTGAGGGAAATGCTATATGTAAGCTTCTAACTTTAGGTCTTTTCTTCATATTTCAGATGGAGCATCTCTAAGTGCAAATGTAAATATTAACTATTAGAGCTAACTAAGCCCTCACAGATGTTATTTTGCACTAATGTATGACATATTTGCAAGATAACTTAAATGACTGATACTGGAAGAAAAGGTGCTGCTTCTACTGTTATGTTTTATTGACACTTTTAATCCTTTTCAGTTACAAAAATTGATAGATCCATAGTTATAGTTCTGTTCTCTATACTAGACAAACTATTTCCCTCTTGTAGATGTAAATCCAGATGAATCCTATCAATTAGCGGAATAAGCCACAATAAGTGTAGGACTATCCTTCTTTGCTTAGAATAGGAGTTGTAACTGTTTCAGAGAAAATTATTTCATTTGGTACTGGAAATTGTATAACTACCTTCTCAAGAACATAATGTTCCCTTTCAAGGAGCTTTCTCTTATGATTAGTATACATATCTTAACTCACATCTCTAGATGTCTTTGTTATACATAAAATCTCTAACTCTTTTTTGAGTGTTACTGCTTTTCGGAACTTCTCTCAATATGTATCCCATTGCTGTGTCTTACAGGTTAGCTGAGGTCTGTGGAGAAGTTCCTTGAGCATTCTGCATCCACTTTTCAATGGCATTGAGTCGGTGTTACCTCTAGTAGCTGTGTCAGATTCATTTACATTTCTCTTCTCTCAATTTCCAGTTTACTTAAGTTAAATACAAAACATTCCAATGAAGTGCATCCTTTTTTTTTAACCTCTGATTTACACATAGAGGGCCTCATAGATATTTTTCCTACCAACAAAGAGGATTCTTTTCCTGACTAGTGAAGATTAATGCAACAAATAAACTTTTAAATTAAGTGATTAAATCATTAAGTTACAAGAGAGGCATTAGGTGTCACTCTTTCAAAATGCCTGGAGTGAAAACAAAATGGTATTGAGTTTTTCAAAAGACTTCTTCTCACACAATGCTTTAGGATATTTTTCTCTGGGCATAAATTACATGCACAGAATATTCCATACTTCCCCTCTAGTCTCTGGGGCCTGGGATTCCTGAAGGATGATTTTACTAGTAGAGATAAGCCGATAAGACATTGAGCATCTCAGTCTTTTCCATGCTCCTCCTTTGGCAGTTTATGTATTTCTAGAATCCTTTCTAATTGCTCTTTGGATTACTTGCCAGTATTGACTCCAGATCAGGCTGGCCTTTCCTAACCCCATCTGTCATCCATCAGAATAACTCTATACTTCTCCCAGAGTATAATTGCATTTTATTAATGTGCACTTAAAAGATATGAAAATTATGAGAGGAATTTTAAAAAGCATATTTAAGAATAATTCTTGAATATAGATATGGTTTATATTTTGCTTATACCTGCCAGTAGAAGATATTTGCCTTCTTCTGAAAAAATACACTCATGAACTAAATTTATTTGGTGAAAATCTCCTGTTAGCTGTATGAATTCACAGTTACCCTGTGTTTTTAGTGGAGTGCTTGACTGACCGTGGTATAAGAGCACACAGTGTATTCCCTATTTGTTGGAAAACAAATGTTAGAAAATTGTGATGGAGGTTCTTCTCTAACCCATGTTGTTAGTACTCGTGTTACTCTTCACAAAGCTTTCATAGAGTCATAGAACAGCTTGGATTAGAAAGGACCTTTAAGATCATCTAGCTTCAACCCCCTGCCATGGCAGGGACACCTTCCACTAGACCAGGTTGCTCAAAGACCCATGCAACCTCTGACTATTTAGTGATTACCCATCTCTTCACAATGATGGAAAGAATGTTGAGCAAAGGACATAAAACAGTGTCAGTTACTTGGAAGCAATAAAGGGTGATTCCAGTTAATAGCAGTGAAAACAAGTTGTGGGGTTTTTAAGGTACTTTCATGAAAATTTGCATGTTCAGAGAGGTACAGTCACTATTTTCATACTTACTGTTAGTTAAGTGCAAAACCTAAATGTTAAAAAGTGAACTCAGTGTTTGATTTCAAAAAGCTGTATTCAAGCAGAATCCTCAAACTTCTCAAAGCAACCATTAACTATTTCTGTTTTTTGTGGGCACCAGTGATGCAGTCAGGAGCATTCTGAGGAGCAGCAAGATGAGAGAGCCCTAGGAGTGGTGACAAGGTACTGCTTCCAGTGGAGCCCTGCATGCATAGGAATGAGCAGTGCTGGAGAACATGCCACCAGCATGATCTACCACTTCTTCTGTAGTATCCCCACAGGAATCTTTTGCTCCTGCTTAGCTCTCTGTAGAAGGCTAGTGCTTTTCAACCCACCTTTATGCTCAGCATTCTGAGCACCATCATTGTCTTCATCTCCTAAACTTACAGTCATCAACTACTGATAATCAACCTTGCTGTCATCTACTCTGTTGATGGCTGGCTGAAAACTTTCAGCACATGTGCTTCCCACCTGACCATGACCAGCCTGTTCTTCAGGAACATTGTCTTTATTTATGTGCATCCCAGCTCCCATTTCTCAGCAGATGAAAACAAAGTGGCCATTGTGATCTATACCCTGATGATCCTTATGCTGAACCCTCTATTCTACAGCCTCAGAAACAAGAGGTGAAGTCCGCACTGAGGAGAATGACACATAAGAATAACACCAGGATAGAGACAGACCTTGGCACAAGACAGGGCTGACTGAAGGCCAGTTCCTCACAGCTGTATGAGCTGTTGTTTCATTCTGCCTTTATGTTTTGCTTGCAGAAAAATGAACATTGCCTTTAACTTAAAGTAGCATTTCATCCTCTGTAATGGAGCAGCATAGCACTGCCTGCAATCTTTCTCCTAGGATGTGAGCCCATGACTGGCTTTGACAGTCCAGGTGAGGATCATCTCAAATCACATGTCCATGCCTTAACTAGTACATTTTACTTTATGATGAGTCAGTTTTGGATCATTTTAGATATCAACATGCAGGTGAGACAAAACCTTCTTGTTTGGCTCAAGAGCAAAGTTTCTCCAGTTTGCATTACAGCTGGATCATTTTTTCCTCAATAGTTGTATTACTTAAGTTGGGAAATTTTATATGACAGTACATTTGGACGTAATTAACTTTCCTCTGGAGGAAAATAAGAGAAAAATCCCTAAGACAACAAAATTGCAGAGTAGTGGTTATGCTTCTTCAGGGCATGAGATGTCTCTGGAGACATGAAATACAGTGGGCAGATTTAAAAAGCAGAAATTGTCCATTATAGATCTTCAAGACAGAAACTGCTGGGCCAAATGGAGTGTCCCTTGTTTTCATAGGACCTGGATAAATTCCAGTGTTCTTACACCTGCTGGATGTCTGTTGTGTTGGAATAATACCTCAAGCTAACATAAAACATGAACTGAATTTCCAGAATCTGAGTTCACCCGACATTCACATCCACACATCCAGCATAATGTGGCTCCTGCAGTCTTTCTCCACAATAGGTTGATACCAACCTTCTCATGTACCCAATATCCCAACCCATCATATCACACCATAATTTGAATTGCTCCAACTTGGGCCCATTTCTGATATTTATTTTTCTGCCCTTTGGTGCTGCTTACTTGCCAGATTGGCTTGAGGTTGAACGGAATGAATGGTAAATTACCAAGAGTCCTTTCCGAAACAACAAAGTCTACCCTGAGAAAAAGAAAATGAGAGAGCAATTGATATTGACACGTCTCTCAGGACTAGAGTGTCTCCTGGTATAAATATCTCTTGAATAGTAAGAGCAGTAGCTGAAATACTATCTGTATCTCTCAACTGTGCCTGGAGTCACACTGTAGCCTACAGTGTGCCTGCTAGTGTCCCAATTTGAGTTTTTTGTGTCAGCAAGTAGGCTCACCCTGAGTTTAGTGATGTGGAAATAGGTCTGTAGCCCTTTAGGGACTAGAGGAACAAACACTGTCTAACCAATTCAGTTTCAGAGGCTGATATGTGCTCTCACTCAGATGTGCTAGTTGAAGATGTGTATAAGATGCTGGACAGTTTATTTTGTTGCATAGTACGTTTCTGTGAATTGCAAAACTGAATCGATTTCTTTTGATCACCTTCCCAAAAAGCGGTGTGGAAAAAATAAATACCCTTATGCCTGTGTGTATATTTTATATATATGGCATTTTGAAAACTATAAACTTTTATTTTAATACTTATTAGGCCTTTTCTTTCTTTTTATTTATTTATTTTGTTTGGGGGTTTGTTTTGTTTTGGTTGGTTGGTGTTTGGTTTTGATTTTTGGGTTTTTTTGTTTGTCTTTGGGTTTTTTTCGGGGATGTATTTTGGGGGATTTTTTGTTAGTTTGCCTTTTTTTTTTTTTTTTGGGAAACCTAGTGCGTAGTAAAAAGCATTGACTGAAGGAAAACCAAGAAATCCTGCTTCTCACTTCACTGATGACACTACAGAATTGTCTGTTGGAGATACAGGGGAGTGTTGATTTTGTGCAGAAAAGAAATAGCAAAATTATATTTTTTGGTAGTCCTTGAAAGAGCTAGCGCTAATACCCCACTTTATCTGTGCCCTCCCTGATTGTTGTCTTCTCTATATAAATCTACAAATGGATAGGAGTTGAGTGAAGGATATTTTGAATTCAGTATCATATTGCTAATCCTAAATACCATTAGTGTTTGAGGAGCAAGTGATTGCCTGTATGAATTTCTCTTTAGTAGGATAACTTGCAATAATTTGACTATATTAGAATTGAAGTTTCTTTTCTGTTGAGAGAATTGAAAATCTCTGAAAATATTTATGCTTAATTTTATACTTGTAGAGTGAATCTGATCTTACTTCATTTCTGGTAACATTCAGCTTCATATTAAGCTGTGCTGTCAATTTATACAGATTTTCAGTATAAAGAATACCTGCTTTTATAGTCTCTTAGGTGTTTTCATTTCAAGGTCTTATATGAAATGTATGTAGGAGTACAGGTGTATTTCTTTATACTGTTATTTGCCCCAAGCTATCCTTAAAATGTTTAACTAATATGAATTCTATCTTGTCATAGTGTGGGATTGTTCTTGCTTAATAATCAAAATTGTTTTGAAATCCTGCCTAATATATAAAAATAACAATGAAGCTTGGTCTGTTAAGCCTTAATACTTTTTGTTCCCCTTCAGTAGCTAGCTTTTCAGGGTAAGCTCTCTCTGATACTAACAAGATCTCAGTAATGAAGGAAGATGCCTGTTCTACAAACAGATTCCTGATTCTTTCCCCGGTCAGATATTCTAATGCCTGTTAAATATAGAGTCATCTCCCTTTTGATTTCTGTGAGCTCACTTTTCCCAAAATTTAAGAGCATTTCCATTTCTGAAGAAAAGTAAGTAGTCATTCCAGGCGTCATTCCAGATGGGTGCTTTCTAAGTTAAATCTTTTCTGCCATGGATTTCCTTTGATATTCTAGGTAAATCCCTTAAACCAGTGCCCAGGGCAAAAAAAAAAAAAAACAAAAAAACAACCCAAAAACCAACCAAACAAAAACTTCTGTGCCCCTTTCCTCCTTGTGTTGGGCTATATGATGGGGATATTGGAAAGCTTTTTAAACAAAGAAAAAGCCTGCCTTTCCGCTGGGTGTTCTGACTCCAAATCTTGCTGCTGTCTCAAATAAAGAGTATAGGTAATACAGGCTCTCCTCTTCTAAATATTATCATTCTGATAGTAATAAGCACAAAACACTGCACACTTGATAAGAAAACAAGTAATTCTGGGTTCCTAGAAGACCTTGTTACTGTTCTGAAAATGAAATATAAGGTTTATATCAGATATATCTTTTTAAAATAAGCACAAGAAATACTTGCCTAAGTATATTTCCTTTGGAAAAAAGCTACTGGTGTTTGCACATCAACAATACAGAGACATGTCAAGTGCATATTTTGAAAGGTCAGTATGTCTTGATGTGCAAGAACTTCACTTTTTAAAATTTTGTATCTATAATTTACCCTGCATGATGTGTTATTTTGACTTTGCTTTCCACTTATATTGCAACGATAAGAAAAGAGATTTATAATAATAAATCAATATCTTTTTGTTCTTGTCAACTATTGCAGTGTATACAAAGTGTCTCAGGGGAGAGCGGAAATGCATTTTATTCATACCAATTTTGAAGGACAGTGCAGTGAAAATGAGTGTGGGGAAGTAGAAAATCCATTCAGTCTTAGAGAGCTCACATAGTCCTGCCTCGAACAGTTTCCGGTCACTGTCTTCACAAAGTTGAATTTTTTTGATTCTGTTAAAAGTCACAGGAACACAGCAGATATTGGTCCTAATCAGTATTCAGAGGAGGGAAATGGTCTCTGAAAAGGAGAAAGAAAATCAACCTGGAGCCATGTTGCTGATGGGAGGCCACCTTGATTCTCTGACAAGTACAAAGGAATCTTTGTGTCATGTGAAATCTCTTCAGAGTAATTCTTGTGAAGTAGTGAATTTGAGAAGAACCAGGGGACACCAGTCCAAAGATCACATTGAAAGTGAATTATTCATTTCCCTGCTTGTTAAAATCTTATTTTCAATCACAGGTACATGATCTTCAGTTTTTGATTGGTTTGATGAACTGTGAAAGAGCAAACCCTCTAACTCCTTTTTTGAAGTGTTTTGGGGGTTTTTTGACTGTGTTTTATCCTTGAGAGGAGGGGATGAGAAGAAAAGAAAGACATATTACAGGATTATTAAATTTATTTGAAGATGGCTAGTACACTTCGCACTCTAGCTGATATGGCACAAAACAGTGCCTTTCTCTCATTAAGAGGAGGTGGGAACATGTTGGGGGAAGGAGAAGGACAGAAGGGTTTGGACAAGACTCTTGGGAACAGGCTATAGCTCTTGAGGATGGTGCCTTTTGGGGATGGGCAGAGCAAAGAGTTGGAGTCAATGATATTTGTGAGTCCCTTCCAACTTCAGCTTTTTCTGTGGTTCTGTAACACAGAAATATACAAAGTGATGACATCTTAGGTTATGTTATGTTTTAAAGGATGGCTAGGATCAAGTTTAGACTTTGTTGGATCTGAAATTGATCTCAGCATCCTGAATGTCTCATTCCCGTGACATTACAGATACTGGGTTTGGAACTTGCAACACTGAGGGAGTGGATTAGGAGATCTGCTCTCTCAAGTTACAAAATTACATAGTTTTCGAAACAAACAAGATGCACACAGCAGTGAATTCAGGATCTACCAATGTTTTTCTCACTAACATTCTTTGACAGTCAACATTAGTTGCCTTCAAGTCCTCTGACAGTAAGTGCTAGTTATCTGAACAGATACACAATATATAGATAGATATAGATGTATATTTTAAGTTAAAAAGTACAGATAGTTTTGAAAATACAAGTCAGTACTTCAGACTACTGCTGGATAAGAGTCAAGTCTTCCTCTGTCCAGTAGTAGTTTGGGGAATGCCTAAATTTTGCTCCATTGTAACATTCACTGATAAGGCAGAGAGTAGTGCTGCTGCAAAATGTGAATGCACAGGCGTGCATATATCTTGTGCGCACATTTTACAAATGGTTTTGATATATCAGTTCTCTAGAAATTTGAACTCTAGTAATAAAAATGTAATTCCTTCAAATAAAATATTTATGGACTCTCTCTGGGTTCCTTCCTGTAACCATTTTTAGTTGTCTGATTACTTCTTATTTAAAGACCAGCTTAGTACTACACACTCTTAAAGATGAATTAATAGGATATAAGGGTGATATCTCAAAAAAGCTGTGTACCATGTTAATTTGAAAAACTCCTTTTCCATTAGATGAATGATGCATAGCTTAGCTCTTGTATACCACCAGTACAGACAAAAAAAAAAAAAAAGTACCAGGTTTTCATCTATTTTGAGACTGGGATGTGATCATTTTCGAGTTTCTTATGCCTCTTGTAATGCAATATTGATTTCACTAAAACATTCTTTTCAACTGTTTGTCTAAGAAACAACCATTTTTTCTGTACCCATAACGAGCTTTTTTTATTTGGGTCTGAACATGTCTTTTATTAAAAGTCACTGATGGAGTGTAACATGAGAGAAGGAAAAGAATGGGTGGCAATGTCTTGTGGTTACTAAGAAATTGCAGAGTTCTTGAGGCAGTGATGTGTGAGGCAAGGCAAGGAAAGGTGCAAGGTACAATGTAGAACACATTTGCACCTTCTTAGTACAAGAAAGACTTGCTAGACTGGGTCAGCAAAAGAAGTATGAGCTCCTAATAGAGCGTGTATTAGGCTTTATGGCCACTATGATTATGAGTTGAGAGGATTAAACTTCATACAGGATTTTGTACGCTTAACTGGAAATAAGGAGTTCATTCTTGTATGCTGGGGTATTTACTGACTTCATTGAGGACACCAGAAACTGTTCCATGAGGATAAGGAATTCTGACTTTCACAGGATGTTTCTGGACATGGTACATTATTCCACAAAATGGGTGGAGAAGTTTCTTTGATTTTATTTTCTTAGAGAATACATCAGTTCCTGTTTTAAATTCTAGAGATTAATGTTTACACTAGAACTTGCTGAATAATTAAAAGTTTGTTTAAAGATTTTTTTTAGCTAAAGAATAGAAACCCAGTCATAAGTACTATTGAGGACAATTAATCCAGACCTATGTTGCAGAGATAAAGCCATTAAAATAACTGTAGTTTCTTCCTCTCACAAAAGGTCTTCATTTTCCTTTATCTGGTCCTGATCTAAAGTCTGTGGAAGCCAAAGGAAACAGGTTCTTCAAAGTCAGTATATTTATTTTCCCATTCAACACTGGTCATCCCTTTCTGTACAAAAAATGGATGTCTTAGGCTCATTTCTTTCTGACTACTATCCTTGGCCGTATACACTGTGTCTTATATGGCCAATGTAAATCTTATCATTTTAAGTATCATGACTCTGCCATTACATGCACGTCTTTGCTTGCTAGCAGAATTTTCTGTTCCATCTTGGGGGCTTTTTGCCTTGATTAACTAGCATATATTTATATACAAGTTGCCATTCTCAGACCTAAGCAGCAAATTGCAGGATATTGTCACTTGTGTGTTGCTTTGGCCTATTCTGGAGGCAAGGACGGAGATGATACTAATAGTTTGGATTATGTTTGTGCTTAAACTGTAGATATCTGCCAGGAAACAGCAGATATCTACCCTTTCTTATGCATTTCTAGATGATTTCCACAGCCTGTGAGTAGAAGGGCTGTTTGCTTTGCAAAGAACACTTAATTCATCTGTCTTGGAACTAGATTTCATAATGGGTCTGACAACTTTTTACATGAGAAAATACATTTACAAGAAAATGCTTCTCTGTTAAGATCATGACTTTGTGGTAAAATTTTATTAGTTTAGGATATCCTTCTCTCTTTCTTCCCGTGTAATGATTTCTTCTCAGTATTTTCAATGTATTCATGAAATGGTGTTCTTCCACTGTGACTACTAAAGTTAAATGTTAGTCTATGTTAGTTAAATGTTAGTGTTTCCATAAAATACTAGAAGTTTTTGCAGAACCTGCCAGTCTCATTTGAATGAGGGTTGGGAACTGACCAACACATTGACCTTCGTCACTCATGGTCTGCCTCTGAGGTCTTTTATTTTAATCCAGAGGCTTGCCCACAAGAGACCAGAAACCTTTGCATATAATCAGTTTTGTTTGTTCCTTTCTGTATGGCTTCCACATGTTTGTGTTACAAATTAATAGCTGACTTTTCCATCATAAGTTATTACTTGGTACTTGAAAATATTGATTTGTTTCATGTTATTTCTGTTTAGGTTTTTAGACCTTATATAGGTTTTCAAGAAAGGTTGTCTATAAGTATCAAGAGTCTAAGATTAAAAAAAATTCATGCAAAACCCCCAACTTCATCTAGCAATAAAATTGAGTGGTTGCTTAATCAATAGAAGAGAAATACGTAACCTTGACAGTCATTGTCAACTAAATTGAAATACAGACAGAAAAAATTTACAAAGCCTTTCTCAGCAAGTCAAGAAAGAGAAATAAACAATTTAGAACATGAAGTATATTTTAAAGAAAAGTAAAATTTAATTGATACTGCCATCTCTTTGTCCAGTTGTATCTAAAATTAAGCCACTTAATCAGGATGATGTTTAACCTTATTGCTTGTGTATCTCTGTCGCTGACCGCTAGCTC
>VZTJ01003941.1:3192-16741 GCA_013397795.1 Orthonyx spaldingii
GGATGGATGGATGGATGGATGGATGGATGGATGGATGGACGGACAGATGGATGGAAGATGGATGGATGGCAGCGATCCCGTGGCCAATGCCTGCTCCAGGCTCCGGTGGGGTCACCACACGGTCTCTGGCGTTCCCAGAGCGGGCTGGCGCCGGCCGGGAGAGGCTCAGACACAGCCAGGAGCTGTTCCCGGGCCGTGACCGAGGCGAGGCAGGGATCACATGCCTGCTTTCCCATGGCCGCCCGGGGCAGGGATGTGGCTTTGTGGCCTCGTGGCTCGGGCAGGAGGGTCCTGCCCTGGCCAGGCCTGGGCTCCTGAAGTGGCTTTGAGGCCTCAAATCGCTCCTGGGACTTTGGGCAGGAATTTTGGTGGTGGCTCCAGTCCCCAGTGGGAAAAAGGCCAGCTCAAAGAGCATCTCTAGGTGCTTCTGGAAATCTGCTGTGCCTGTTCCATGGCTTTATTACTTTATTACAGAGCAGTTTTATTACTTAAAAAATATATTTTAAAGTGATCTTCTGTCACTTGTGCAGAGCAGGAGATCAGCTGTACCCGCTGCCTTCCTCCTCCTCCTCCTCCTCCTCCTCCTCCCCACCTCCCTACTCCCCTTCCTGCAGCCAGAGCTGTTCATTCTGCTGCATATGCTTCCTATTTTTTGCTTAATCCTAATTCCCATCAAATCCTCGTGAAGAGGAGCCCTCCATCCCCACATGTGGAAGCAGTCCCGGCACACAGCTCGGGGTGAGGCTGCAGACACGTGGGGAATGTGGGGGAAAGGCAGCTGAAGGGAGAAAACCACGGCCTGTAAACGGGTTATTACTTCAATCACCCAATTAAGGGATCCGTGGGCTCTCTGCCTCGTTTGTTGTAAGGCAACAATTTAATTAATTAGGGGGAAACGCCCCCTCCGCTCCCGTCTGCCGCTCAGCCCCCGAGTCCGAACGAGCCCTCCCAGCTACAAACCATGAAATTATCAATAAAGAAAAAGGATGTGCAGGAAGGAAGAACCCCAAAGCCCAGCACCCCAAAGCCGCAGCCCCACCACGGCCCCGTTGACGCCACGGGTCAGGTGACGCCGCGCTCCCACCACGGAGCCACCACAGAACCTCCCGCCGGCCTGGGCTACCTGGGGCTTCCTCTTCCTCCTCCTCCTGCTCCTCGCTGCCGCCTCTCCCAGCCCTCCTCTTCCTCCTGCAGGGCCGAGAGGATGGGATCCAACAGCGTCTTCGAGTCCTTGGCCACTTTCTCCTCCTCCGGCTTCCTGCGCGGTGAGTCCGGCCGGGCACGTCCCTTCCTCGGCAGCGGGAACAGCTTTGGGGGTTTTCTATTAATTTGAGGGGTTTTTGGTGTTGTATTTATTTATTTGAGTGATTTTTTTTGGTGAGGCTGTGGCTTTGCTGGCACCAGCAGCTGGACCAGCAGCTGTGGCTTTGCTGACACCTCTGCCGGGTTTCTGCCGGCTCCGCTGTGGCTCTCCAGGTTTGCTCCCGGTTGGTTTTTCCCTTTTCCGTGCAGCTGCAGCCTTGGGCAGGGTCAGGGCAGTGCTGGGATGAGTTTTTTGGGTGTTTGTTGGTCCAGGTTTGTTGGATGCTGGTGGGATCAGCCCCAGGGGCTGCGCCAGGGGAGGGGAGAAGGGCTGGGGGAGATCAGGGCTGCCTTCAAAGCTTTCACATATTTTATATATTGACTTTCTATAATACTCTAAATATGCAAACACACAACTGGGCATTTTTGCTGAATTTATAACTCCTCTGGGAGATGAATCTGCCCAAGCTGCTCTCCCTGGAGTCCTCTCACACTCCGGGTGATGCTCTGATCCCTCATGGGTTGGGCACACCCTCTGTCAGAGCGGGGTCACTTCAACCCAGATTCCTGCTCTGCTCAGCCCCAGCTCCCAGCAGGGCCTCACAGCCCCAGAACTGAACCTGCCCTCATTCCACAGCCCTGTCCCCTCCTGGAAGGTCCCTGCAGCCAGGGGGAGCCGGGGTGGGAGGTGTGGGCTGAGCTCCGGGACATCTTTGGGAAGGAGCTGGGTTTGGGAAGAGTTCTGGAAACCTCGGCCTTTTCCCTCCCTGGGGCGGTTCAGGAGAAAAGCTGGAGCTGACTGTGGCCATGAGGGGCTGGGAGGTGGTTTGGTCACCAGCAGAGCGGGGCAGGGGGGCCATGGATCCCCCAAAGACCACAGGACACCCAGACGTTGGTTCTGCAGAGCAGATTCTGGCCTGGTTTTGGGGGTGCAGAAGGTTCTGTGTCCGGCTGAGGTGGTTTGGTGGTGTCACAATGACACCTTTGAGTTTTCTTCTGAGCAGGAGGTGTTGGAGAGGCAGCAGAAGGAGCCAGGGATGTACTGGAGGCACAGAATCCCAGAATGGTTTGGGTTGGAAGGGATTTAAAGCCCATCCAGTGCCACCCCTGCCGTGGCAGGGACACCTCCCACCATCCCAGGCTGCTCCAAGCCCTGTCCAGCCTGGCCTTGAACATTCCAGGGATGAGGAATGGAGCTGTGGATGAGATGGGGATGGGATAAGATGAGAGGAAAGAGGCTTTGCCGGGAGCTCAGGGCAGAACCACCCTGTCCCCGTCCCTGCCCTCTGCTCGGAGCTGGTGGCATCACAGCCGTGTCCTTTGTACTCCCTGCAGTTAATTAAAGGCAGTCCCATGGCAAGGAAAGAGGAGAAGTTTATAAAAACCATTCGCAGGCTCCTTTTGAGTCTCTCCTTCTCCCTCCCTGAGCCAGATGAAGAAACGTCGGGGTTTGAGTCGCTTGTTTAAAAATAAAAACAGAAATCTCACGTCTTGTCTGCAATTTCCACACAAATAGGAACTCATAAAAGCAATAAACATCTTTGTCTCAGACATCGTTTTTCATTAAATGGGGGAGAATTAAACGGTTGCACCAAGGCTGGAACGTGGCCAAGTGGTGAAACATTTGTTTAGGATTAGGACAAGAAATCCTTGTTTTCTTTAAGGAGCTCAGAGTGTCTTCTCCTGGCCGCTGGGTTCGGGTGAGTGCTGCAAAACCTCCTCGGGTGTTCCTTTCGCTTCCTTGTGGCTTTGGGGGACACAGCCAGAGCCACAGCTTGGCTTTGCTTTTCTGGGCACATGGGTGAAAATGGGGGGTTGTTTGTGCAAATGTTCGAGGAGTGAAACAAAAAACATCCCAAGACCTTTGGTCTGGAAAAGTGAATTTTTTTAATGTAGAAAAGGGATTTTTTGGCTTTCCAACGGGGACAGAGGCACCAATCCCTGGCTGCACAGACTGGATTCGCATCCCAGTGAAATATTTGGAGGAGACAGAAATAAATGTGCCTTCAGTCGATGATTTTGGGGATATAAACCCTGGTTTTGGAAGGCAGTGCCTGTGCCTTTCCCTGCTCCGTTCAGCACCCCCTGGCTCGTGCCCAGGGCTGGCCCTGCTCTCCTGGGAGCTCCGGAGGTGCCGGGCTGTGGCTGTGCCTCTGTCACCAAACCACAAATGTCACACCCGTCAGTCAGTTCGTCACCCCCGGGCGTGGGGAGGCCTCGGCACAGGGGCTGTTTGTCCCCAGGGGCTGTTTGTCCCCAGCCACAGCCCTGTCCCCTGGGACCCGCAGGGCCGGCTCTGGGATGCTCCCTGCGGTCACTGAAGGGGCTGGGGTTGGATGTTCTCGGACATTGGGAGAGATTTTGGGCGTTGTTGTGCTGGTGGCACAGCCGGGCTCCTCTGCTGGCCCGTGCTGGCCTTGGCCACTCCTCTGAGCTCAGGTTGTCCAGGTTTGATGTTTTTGCTTGGTTTTCCTAAATCTAAAGCACGTGGGAACAGCTCCTGAACTGCCACTGTCTGTCAGTGCTCCCCAGTGAAAGTGAAACGGGGCTAAATCCCCATTTTCAGCCTCTTTCTCCCTCATTCTGGTGCCCCCGTGGCAGCAGCCCTGACCCAGCACCGCTCCCCGGTGCTTTGCTGCCCTGGAATGGGAGGCCAAGGGCACCCAGCTTCCAAGGAGGGAATTTTCTCTGTTTTCTCTCAGCCCTTGGTGCTGCTCTGAAGGGCCCAGGACTCACCCTGGGGTTCGGTCCCAGCGTTGTTGCCTCTCCAGGACTCTCCTGGTCCTTGTCCCCAGTCCAGGGTGACAAATCCCCTCCTGCCTTTGCACCTCCTCCTCTGCTTTCCAAAGGGAGCAGGAGGCTCCTGTGGCTGTGGGGATCCCAAAGGACAGGCAGGACTCTGCCTCGTGTGGGGCGGAGGTGCAGCTGCTCTGCCTCTGGAATCCCACAAGTGGAATTCCTGGTGATTTCTGGGCTCTCCTCCGCTGCTCTGTCGGAGGTTGTGGTCACTGCTTTGGCCACGGAGGTTTTGGGAGGCAAACAAAGAGCTGTGGCTGTGGGATCAGATCCCACAGGCGGCCTCAGGGGCAGGGATGGGACTGCAGATCCCGAGCCACGCTGTGAGTGCAGGGAAAACCCTGCCAGGAGCTCTCCAGTGGCGCTGGCAGCTGGCACAGGGGCTCAGTGCAAGGTGAGCGGGTTTGGGTTGGATGTCTGGGTGAAATTCCCCCGGTGAGGCCCTGGCAGAGCAGCTGTGGCTGCCCCTGGATCCCTGGAAGTGTCCAAGGCCAGGCTGGATGGGGCTTGGAGCAGCCTGGGCTGGGGGAAGGTGTCCCTGCCCATGGAATGGGATGAGCTTTCCAACCCCTCTCCTCCCAAACTGTTCTGGGATGTTCTGGGGCATCACCAGCACCGCCTGAAACCTCGAAAACTTCAACTTTTTTGGCTGCAAACACAAATCCTCCTCTTCCACCCAGACCTGCTGCTGCTCCGGGCCTTGTCTGGGAAAATTCCCACCCATTTCTGCCTCTCTGCCCCCCTGGCTCTGGGGCAGCTGCTGGGCCAGGGGTTGGAGGTTTCCCATCCAGTGGGAACCAAGAGGTTCTTCTTGGAAGCATCCCAGGGATGCAGCTCCATCCTGGACATTCCTGGCAGAGGAATGTGCAGGGAAAGGTGGGGATGGAGAGACTCCTCCTCCCATGCAGGACACCCAGCCTGAGATGCTTCCAAAAAACCAGGATGGGCCAGAGCACTGCTGGGATGCTCTGACAGCCTAAAACAACACCCAGAGTGCTCCGTGGGGTGCCAGGCACAGCCTTGATCCTCCTCTTCCTCAGCTCTAAAAATGTAAAAATAATATTATTAATTAAATGCAGCTAATAGTATTAATAATATTAACAATAATAGCAATATTAATAATATCGATCACAATATTAATATTAATCACAACATTAATATTAATAATAGTAATATTGTTATCAATAACAACAACAACTATTACCATTACTACTACCATTATTATTATTTTCATCATCATAATAATTATTTCCGAGCCAGTGGGACAGCCCACACGTCTGTGATCCGGGGGTATTTTCCACAACGTAAACATATGAAAAGAGGGGGAAAAAAAAAAAAAAGGGGAAAATAAACCAGAAACAATGATTTTCCATTCCCACTGGAAGCAGTGAGTGCCTTCGGAACATGAGGAATGTATTACTCAAACTATTGTAAAATAAAATATAAAAACAACCAAAATAGGAGGAGAAGGGAGAGATTAAAAAAAAAAAAAAGGCCTCACTTGGGAAGGGAGACACTGAAAATTCTATTCAGCAAACTCTGCCGTGCAGGGGAGTCCCATAAAGACTGCTGGGATTGCTGGATCCTGGATGGAGAAGGGCTCCAGGGTTTGTATTTCAGAGGCTCCAGGGTTTGTATTTCAGAGGCTCCAGGATCTGTATTTGCACGTGGGAGCTGCAGGGATCCCTGTGACACTGGGAAGGGACCTCCTGCCCCCCTGGATGGTCCCATCAGCCCAGCAAGGGACATCCCATCAGGAATTCACACCCCACGAGGGATTTGTGCCCCAGGCAGGAGGAAACCCCTTCCCAGGGTTTTTTCTCCCGTTCATTTGGGGTTTGGGGCTCCAGGGCTGCTTTCCCCCCCGGGTGTGCTCGTGGCTGTGATTTGAGCGGCCGCGTGGTTTTGGTTTAAATGACTCCTAAAAAAACCCCAAACACAGCCCTGTGGGGTTCTGAGCGCCCCACCCCGTGTCAGAGTGGGTGAAATAACTTCCTGAAGTGTCCAAGGCCAGCCTGGACGGGGCCTGGAGCAGCCTGGGACAGTGGAAGGTGTCCCTGCCGTGGCAGGGGTGGCACTGGGTGGGTTTGGGGTCACCCCAACCCAAACCATTCCAGGATTCCGTGATCTCCCCTGCCCTGCCAGGGCCAGAGCCACCTTGGGCCTGCACTGGGTGGGAGTTAAAACCCCAAAGCCCCTTTCCGGCCCCCCAGTTCTGCAGGGCAGGGCAGGTGGAGGCTGGCTCAGCCCCCAGGGCACGCTGAGGCTGTTTCACAGCCCCGAACCCCTCCGTGCCCCCGTGAGACCCAGAGCTGCTCTCGCTCCGGCTGGGCCAGGTCTGCATTTCTCACCCCCAGCCCCAAAGTGCTCCTGAGCCTCTCTGGCTTCCCGGGCTGTGTCTGGGCTGGGTGAGGAGCCGGCTGACCCAGGCACCTCCTGCTTGCGTAGGAACTTTTATAAGAAACTTCTGCAAAAGCCCAGATGAGCTCACGCTGCCGAGCAGGGCTCGCCGGGGCCGAGTTCCCTCTGAGGGACGGGTGAGGAGCAAGCAGTGACTTCACAGCGAGCCCGAAATAACAGCGAGCTGGAGCTGTCTCAGCTCACAGCCAGAAACCAGAAAAGCACCTCCTGCCTCGGTTTTAGCCCGTGACGAATTCCCCCAAACTGGGGATTTGTCTGGGCCCACGGGGATGTGTGAGCGTGGGGTGGATGCGCAGACTGAGCTCTCCCCGGGGTTTTTGGAGCTGTTCTACAACCCCCAGGCTTATTGATGGGCAAAGTCACATCCATGAGAGTCTTTAGGGAAGGGCAGGTCTGAAAGAAAATGTTTGTGCAGGAAAAAACGATCTGAGGAAGGAGCAGAAGCAGCACAACCCAGAGGCCCATGCAGTCAGAGCAGAAATCACATCCCGGGTCTCTCTTGGAGTGGCAGTGGTGAATAATGGCAAAAAGCCAATTAACCGGGCAAAAATGGCCCTGCAGGACAGTCTGTGACTGGGGCAGAGGCTGGTGCTCTCAGGATGACTTTGCTGTTGATGGCAGAGGTCGAGGAGGCTCCTGGAGCAACCTCGCTGCTTCCCCGGGGGGTTGCCTGGTGGAGAGGGCAGAAACCAGGGACTGATCACACAGGAGGATGAACACCTGGCATGGGAAGGGCTGGTGCTTGCCCAGGACCTTGTTTTTTGTGGAAAAGGGCCGATGTTGCAGTGGCAGAAGCGTTTGGGCCTTTCTCCCGCTGTCTGTGGAGCTGCCTGGTGCAGGCCTCGCACCTCCCGCACTTCAGTGTCCTGCTCCTCCCATCTCCGACATCTCCCTTTAAATATCTCAGTTCTAGAAGTTTCTCCAAGCTGTTCTCTGGCTGGAGAACGACTCTCAGCCGCCCTGAGCTCTGCAGAGAGGTGGGGAAAGCCCAGGTGTGGACGAGAGGCGCTGGACGAGGCAGGTTTTGCACACATTTGTACAGCAGAGCCTGTGCTCTGCCTCCCTCCCGCCCCGCGGCCCTGCCCTGCTCCGCCAGGGCTCGTCCCAGCCCCGCAGGAGAAATTGGCTCCTCAGCACGAGGGGGAAAGCCCCAGGGCTCCCAGGGTGGTGCCAGCAGCAGCCGCCTCCCCGTGCCAGGGGCTCTGCCGGCGACAGGCACGGGCTGAGGTTTGGCACAGGGGGAGCCTCCCCACCTGCAGCCAGGGGACATTTCAGGCAGGGCTTTGGGAGTTCAGCCCAGAGGTTTCTCCAGTGCCCCGTGGTCAGTCAGCCCCGTTATCCCCCTCAGAGCAAGGCGCAGATGGAGCCCAGGGGCCCTGCCCAGCTCTGGCCTGGCCAGGGGGTGTGTGGGAGCAGGGGGTGCCCTCAGGGTGCCCAGCTTGGGTCCCTTTGGCCGTTCTGGTGTCCCACAGAGGAGCTGAGCAGGGCTGCTGAGGGTTTGCCCGGCCTGGGGAGCTGCTGCTGCTGAGACGTGACCTCCGCGAGACCCGAGCCGAAAGGGAAACTGGAGTTCCCTGTCTGACACCAGCAGCGTCCCAGGCAGCTGCCAGACCCTGCTGGGGGTGGGAACCCCCTCCTGTTCCCACAGACAGGGGCACAGAGGGGCAGGGAGGGACACAGAGGGACGGGGAGGGACACAGAGGGACACAGAGGGACACAGAGGGGCACAGAGGGACACAGAGGGACACAGAGGGACAGGCCCTGCAGCCCTGGCGCAGGGAGCCTCGGCCGAGGTTTGCCCGTGCAGGGATGGGGCTGAGCCTCTGGGATTGTGTTTCCCAAGGGTCACTTTCTCTCCTCACGTTTGACTTTCCCAAAGGGAACTTTCCAGAGCAGAGCCCAGCACAGCTCCCTCAGCCCAGAGGGGCTCGGGCACGTCCCTGGCTGCTGTTTGGTGTGTGGGTGCTGACCCTTCCCAAGGATCCTGCAGGATCCTGCTGCCCCACACACAGGAGCACCGGCACCTGCTTTATACCCAGAAACATCCCAAAATTTTGGTTCAGGCTGTTGGGAACAGGCCCCTCGGGCAGCACCACTGCCCCTTCACCCAATGTGCAGGGACAGGGTTGGCATTCCCACTCCACCAGGACGGCAGCCAGTGCTGGTCCAGCTTCACCAAAGCACCACGACTTTCCAAGGCCAGAAACAACTCTCTGCAGCGCTTCCCTGCTGCAGCAGCGCTTTGCTCAGCACGTGCAGGAGGATTTCCCTGTGCCTTGGAGCTGTGCCCAGGAGCCTTTCCGTGACAGAGCTGCTCCCGGCGCCTCTCCCTGCACTCAGAAATCAAACCCTGTTTTTCTGCGCCCGTTGTGCTTTTCTGGCCGTCATGTGCCTTTCGGTTCCTCTTTTCACCATCCAGACGTTTCCCCTTTTTCTTTCCTTTGGAATTTTTTTTTATTTCGCCCCCTGTCGCGTTTTGGGTTTGGGAGGGCCTGGCACCGCCGTGGGAGAGGACCCCGGCGCTCTGTCCCTGTCTGGGTGGGTTTGGCTGTGCTGGGCTCCAGGGAAGGTCTCTCCAGGAAATGCCTTCCATGGGGATGGACAGGCTGGAGGTGTCTCCAGCAAGGAGAGCCCTCATTCCCTGCAGGATCCAGCAGAGGCGGCCTCACCCCTCCCTAAAACTCCTCCAAAACCCCCGAAGAGAGAGAAACTCCCATGAGCTCGAGCAGCTCTGAACAAAGCCCAGCGTTTCCAGTTGTGCTCTGCACCTTTGGGCATTTTCGGAGGAGATGGGGTGTCCTTAGGTGCTCCATAACCTTTGCATGAATGGCTCCTTTTCTCTGCATAAGCACATTCTTGAAGGAGTGTTGGGCTTTTATTCTGCTCTCACCCCAACCGTCGGACTCCTCTGTTCACTTGTTTAAATCAAACATAAAGCTCTAACTGTTCTTTGAATATTTATGACCAGTTTTTATCTCATGCCATGCATACAAAACATACTTGGTTCCCTTCCTAAAAGTTTTTTCAAGTGCAAAGTTTTAAAAACATGTGGCTTTTATTGCAGGCAGGAATGAATAACAGCATTCCACCCATAACCACATTAAATGGAACAGTAATATTCATATGCGTAAGGGCAAAAGCTGCCTTGTTTCCTATTTGCAGTTGAACTCTGAAATTAATTAAGAACTAAGAGGATCTGACAGTCATTAGGATCTTTTAAAAAAGGAGTGGAAGTGGCAGATGGGACCCACGCTCCGAAAAGCGCGGCCGTGCTATCAATAGCACAGAGGATGTGAGCCCCGAGCGCGCTCCTGGTCGCGGGGCTGCTGCGGGGAGGGCGAATCGCGGCCCGAACAATGAAGAATGGCACTTTCGTGACTTCACCGCCGCAGCATTCACGTCAATCGCACTCGTGCTCCCGAGTCACTTCGCAGCTTTTGAAAACCCCGTCTCATCCCCGGGCGCTGCGCACGCCCGAGCGATTTGTGCCACACCCGCGGCGCAGCGCGCCCGGTGCCAGGGGCGGCGGGCTCCGGGTCCCCTCGGGAGGTGACAAATCCCCCGAGGGCAGCGGGATCTGTGCCCCCTGAGTCCCCCGGTTGGGCGCCTTTGGGTCCCGAGGGTGCAGGTGCGGGTGAGCTCCCACCGGAGCGTCCCCCGGGAATGCTGATGGGAATCAGGGCTGTGACGAAACCCGCAGGTATCAAACGGGGACAGCTGGGAGCGCAGGCGAGCCCCAAAGCTGCCAGGAGTGTCACTGGGGACGATTTCTGCAGCGCAGCCTTTTGTAGTCACTGAATGACCGAACCAAACCCGGCCCCGGCAGCCAGGTGGGAAGCTCAGACTGATTTTCCCTGCTGCCAACGGGATCAGATCCTTCCACGCCGGGATCTGAAACTCTGGCTGAAGCCGCCCTCCCGCTCCTCCTCCTGCTGCCCCAAGCGAGAAGCTCGGGCGCCAGGGTTGGCACACGCACAGCGAGGTGGGACCGGGCAGCTGCGGCTCCCGGGAGGTTTTTGGATGTCCTGGATCACGATCCGAACTCAAACTGCAGCCCTGGGCTCGGGTGCTGAGCAGGGCCCCTCCTGCGGGATCCCCCGGCCCCGGGGCACAGCGGGACCGGGCAGAGCCCGGGGCAGCCCCGCCGGAGCCGTCACGGGGCCGCTCCCGGCCCTAGACGAGGCTTCCCTGATTTATGTCTGGGGCAGCCGCTGCCTTTTCTTCCACCGGTTTCCCCTCATTCCTCCCCCAGAACCCCGCAACTTTCTCCCGGAGGAGCCTCTGCCCCCCGGGAGCCCGTTCGAGCCGTGGCACTCAGGGGTTAAAAATTGTCACCGCCGTGCGCCCCATCGGCCCCAGCATCTGCTGTTTGATTTATGAATGAATTGCACGCTCCCTCCCTGCGTGCTGCTCTCAGATCCCCTTCCCTGAGCTACAAAATAGATCCAGACACCCGCCTGGCCCTACTGAGTGCCGAGCTCCTGAGAGTTTGCGATGAATTTTTAATAGAAAGCTTCCTACGAGCCTCTGCTCTCGCTGCTCCGCTGTGGAAACGGGCGGCCCTGCTGCTAAAAGAGCAGCTCAAATGAATTAAAAACTACAGAGGAGCCCGTAAGGGAAGTAATCCCAGCGAGGAATGATTTAAAGAGCTGCTGACCTCCCTGCGATGCGAACAGTAGCTTTTGAGTGTTTGTAAAGAGGCCCATGCAAATCCTGGGTCTGATACTCTATTAACCTCCTCGGGAGTGCGGGGAGGGCGGCGGAGGGAAAATCCCCACGTGTCGACATCTCCTGGTTTGCGGAGGGCCAGAGCAGCGGGAGCTCTGCCGCCTGGCTGAGCCTCTGGATCTGCCGTGTTGAAAAATGAGAATTCAAATCAAAACTCGTCCCTCCTCGGGCACCGTTCCGTGGGTGCCCGGAGCTCTGGGGCGGCTTTGCTGGGCTCTGCGTCTCGGGAGGTCCCCAGACACTTTTGGGGTTGTGGGGAGCCTGGTTTGTCACAGCTCTGTGGTTTGGGTCTCATCTTGTTCTGCTGCAAGCCAGCAGCTGCTTTGCACTACGTGCAGGGCCGGGCTGCGGGCTGTGGGGTGAGGCTGCACCCCGACACCCCGAGGGGGGAAAGGGCCGGCTGGGAGGGCAGGGAGCGTGAGAGGGAGGTTCTGGGGACGGGAGCAGGACGTGGTACCCGGGGAGGAACCTGGATGGGTTTGGGGACTCCGGGTGATGCACCCAGCTCCCGTTCCGACAGGTTGCTCCCAGGATAAAGAGGGATTGGGGGAATATGTGGATGGCGGGGCTGTGCCACAGCCGCTGGGTAAATCAGGGAAGGCAGGGAACGACCAGTCCTGGAGGCACCTCGGTCCTGCGGGGACCCAGCCCCAGTCGCCCCACGGCGCATTCCGGACGGGGCGAGCGGCCCCAGCGGGGCTCCACCCGCCCGTGCGGGGACCCCCGCCCTCCGTGGCCCCGGGGGGTGTCAGGAGACACCGCCAGGGCCGCGCGGGGCGGGGGGACAGAGGCGGGGTAGCCCCGGGGGTCGGTTCAGCAGCGGGAAGGGACAAGAGGAGCACCGGGGAGGGAGGTGTCGGTACCGAGGGGTGGTGCGGGGGTGTCTGAATCCCGTCCCATCCCATCCTATCCCGTCCTGTCCATCCCATCTCGTCCATCCCGTCCCATCCCATCCTATCCCGTCCCGTCCCGCCCCGGCGGAGCCCCGGTGCCAACCCGCGGCCGCTCCGCGGAACTGCAGCCTGGCCCCGCGTGCGCCGGGTGCCCCCCGTTCACCCCTCCGTGCCCCCCCCGGGGGTACCGGGGGCACCGGGACGGGCCGTGCCCGGCCCCCGGCAAACCCCGGCCCCGCCCGCAGCTCTGCCTCCGCCCCGGGGTTCGTGCGGGTTCCCCCCGCTGGCGAGCGGGGGGCGAAAAGTAGAACTGAACCGGCGGCAGCTTTCACCTAAAAAGGGCAGAATTTGGGCGCCGGTAGCGGCGGGGGCCGGCCCGACCCGCGGGGCCGGCGGGGCCCGGGGCTGCTCCCGGCGGCGGCTCGACGGCTCCGTCTGGCCCGGCGCGGGTCCCGGTGGTTGCGGAGGTGTAACGGGAGCTGCGGAGCGGGATCCGCCGCTTCTCGTTTAAAAATACATGTAATTATTGTTGTTGTTGTTGTTTTTCTTCTGGAGAAACGCCGGGGCTTTCTGGGGCTGGCGGAGCCCGGCCCGGGCTCGCCCCTCGAGGCACCGCAGCCGGCGGAGGAAAATGGTTCATTACTGAGTGAAGGGAGTCTAGGAAAAAGGTTTTTCTGGTGTTGGACTTTATTTTGGTTTGGTTTAAGGAAATTTGCCTTTCACACCGGGCAGCGCGAAGCCGGGAGCGCCGCGGCCCGGCCGGCTCCTCTCGGACGGAGAGCGCCGGTCTGCGAACACCGTCAGAGCGAGCTCAGCCCCGGGAAACGGCCGGGGAGCAGCGGGGGCACAGCAACCTCCTCCTCTGCCCCGGTTCGGCACCGGTTCTGCCCCGATTCTGCCCCGGTTTCTCCCCCGCCCGCCCCGCGGTTCGGGGCACCCGCGGAGCGCCGGGAGCCGCCGCCTTCGTTGCGTTTGATGCCGCAGAGCCGGTGTCTTCGCCGCGAATTTTCTCGCCAACGATTCCGGCCGGAGCCGCCGGTCCCGCCCGCAGCCGCAGCCCCGGGGGAGCGGCCGGGGGCGCGGGGGGCTGCGGGCGCCCCGAGACCGCCGCGGAGGAGGCGGCCCGCAGTTTTGGGGAGGGCCGAGAGCGGAGGTTTGGGAGCCGCGGTTTCCAGCGCAGGCCGAGAGGCGAATCGCCCCGTCGGGGACGCGAGTGCCGGTGGTCCCCGCGAGCACCCGTGGTCGCGCCACCGCGGGGAGGGCGCGGGCGGCGGCGGCTGCGGCAGCGCTCGGCAGCGGGGGACGCGCTGCATCCTCGGCCGCTCGTACGGCCGCGGCTCCGGCCCCCGACCGGCCCCGCCGCCCCCGCACCCGCCCCGGCCTTGGCTGCGGGAGCCCCCGGCGCCCCC
>VZTJ01003941.1:18467-51418 GCA_013397795.1 Orthonyx spaldingii
GTGCCGGCCAGGAAATGGTTGTCCTTTTTTTTCGGGTTTTTTTTAGAGGGGGGAAAAAAAAAAAAAAAAAAAAGAATAAGAAAAAGGAAAGAAATATATTTCTCTCTCTTTTATTATTTTATTTTCTTTAATTATTTTTATTTTTCAATTTTATTTTGTTGGTTTATTTTTTATTATTTTATTCTATATTGTATTTTATTCTTTATTCTATTTTATTTCACCCGTGGTTTCGTAGCTCGGAGAAGCCCCGCAGCCCCAGCGCGGTTCCCGAGGGAGGAGAGGGATGCGGGAAGGATGCGGGAGCAGCCCCGGCCCCGCCGGCAGCTCTGCCCCGCTCCTCCCGGGGCTCCCTCTCTGCCGAGGTATCGGGAACGGGAAAATAAATTAAAACACAGACTTAAATAGATCTAAATATTTATAAATCTATCTAAATACGAATAAGGCAGCCCTTGCCCGAGTTTTCCTGATTTCTCCCATCACGCAGGAGGCAACGGCGGGTGCTCTGCAGGGGTAAAACCCCACCGGGCAGCTCGACTTTAAATAGCGAAAATTAAGAGTCTGAAGTGAAATAACAGCGCAGAGCTCGGCCTGGAGGGCTGGCATGGGCAGAGAGGCCGCGGGATCTGGTCCAGGGGAAGCTGCGGGTGCTCGGGGGGGATTTTTGCTCATTTTCCCCGCGCTCGTGGCCGGGAAAAGCAGGGAGGCGCTTTGGCTTCCCGGGGTTTTCCAAACAACCCCGTCCGTGCCATCCGAGCGGAGGGAAATGAATCCCCTGGAAATGCCAAACACGGAGCCCTCCTGCCCTCCCCGTACCTGAGTTTCCGAGGGCATAAATAGAATTTCATCACCAATAAACGCTGCAGGACGAAGCGCTCAGTTCTGCATTTCCACCGAAATAAGAACCCGGTGTTCTAGCGGCCATGTGGCAGCGTTCTCTCAAAGGCTTCAAATGTGTACACACAGTGTCAGATATATTTTGACTTCTCTGCATTAATTAAAAGCAGTGATGTTAGGAATTATTTGCATGTAATAACTGTTTACTTGTTCCTCTTTATGAAACTTGAATAGTTTACATTCTTTCATACATTTCCTTTTTCCTGTTGGCTCCTTCTCCCTGTTGCAGTTTCTTCAAAACTCTCCACTTAACTGGTTGCAGGTTGATGGACGGAAAATGGTTTTCTTTTATGAATTAAGCTTTCATTTCTGTAATCAATTATTCTCTTAGGCTCTTTTCTTTCTGGTTGGGCTTTTTTTATGATTGTTTTTTTTCTTCATCCTCGCACAAATTTCCAAACTGAACGCAACCCAATCTCAGCGTGACTCTTGAATTCATTATTAACTTGCTTCCTCTGCACTCTCAGGCTCTGAATTAGCAGGATTTCGGTCTCATAAAGTCCGTGGTGAATAAACTCCTTCCTCGGGCAGAGTCCTCCCAAGCGCTCATTACAGCAGTGGCGACACCTCCGCTGCCTCTAACGGGCGTAGCTCGGGCGTTAATTTTTTTTTTTTTTTTTTTTTTTTTTTTTTTTTTTTTTTTTTAACATATTCTTGTGGGGTGAGGCTTTGTCATATTTAGAGAGAATCAGCCCCACCGGGGCTCCCCGAGGGCGGCTCAGCGGGGTTTCCTCGCAGTGTCAGGGGTGGATCTCACTCCCCGTGCCTGGCGCTGCTTCCCCGGCACGGGGCTCTTTCAGAGCAATTTACTGCGAAAAATCGCTTCGATTGGGTTTTAATTCCGGCTGCCGCACTTGCTCTGCCTGGTTCGGCTCCATCCCTGGCAGTCCGGTGCCGCTTTCATTTATTCTGGAGAAATCTGGAGCCGCTGTGGAATATTTCCGTGTGTGTGTGCAAATGTTTGTGTAAATCCGAAGTGAGGACGTGCGGATCCGTAAGCACGGGCCCTGCTCCAGCCCTGCCGTGTGCCCGAGCTGCAGGAGCCCGGAAAACTCCCGCAGCCAGGCTCTCCTGGGGAAAACACGCCTTGAAACGGGCCAGATTTGGGTGCTTTTAGGAATAAGGTGTCAGGAATTTTTCCCCGGCTCAGTGAGCTGGGAAGAGCCGCTCCTAACTCCCCCGCCCCAAAAAATAAATTCCCATCTCCATGTGCAAGACAAAGAGGAGAAAATAATGATAAAAAAAATCAGACCTTTTTTGCTCAGGTTGCGCTGGATAAAATGAAAATAATCCCTGCCTGCCTGGAATAACCCCCCGGAGCATCCCCGGGAGCAGGGAGTGCTCCCAAACCCGCCCGGGAGCCGGAGTCCAGCCCCGGGGGAGCGGGGCCGGGGCACGGTGGGGTTGAGAAACCCCAGCCCGGCTTCCTGAGAAGGCGGGAAATGAGTAAAAATGATGCTGGGGCAGAATCATCATTTTCGGTTCAGGGCAGGGTTTGAGAGAGGCAGAACCGGCCCGGACTGGCCCCGCTCTGCCCCGAGCGGGGTTTGTGTCTGCAGAGAGGGACTCCGGGGCAGGGAGGTTGTTTCACGTAGAGGATTTAAAAATCAGATATTATAATAATAAGGATCATGACAATAAATGAATTAAATCGATATTAATGCAGTACAAGCGGCGGTGCCGGGCTCGGCTCTGGGGTTCTCGCCGGGTTTTCCCTGCAAACCCTTCCCTCTCCTCCTGCAGAATTCCCTAAATAATCGCTCCTCATCCTCCCCATCCTGCGCTCTGGTTCTGCAGAGGTTTTACCACCAAACCCGGGCTGGTTTTTGTTTTTCGCGTGGCTGGGGCGGCACCGGGAGCCCTCGCGGGCTCAGCTCGTCCCTGCAGGTTGGCAGCACGGGCTGTGTTCTTGGGGGTTCAAAATGATATCATTACATTGCTTTTGCCCTCCAAATGCTCCTTTTCGTGCGGAAAATTAGGGTTTGTGCAGTGTTTACTCCTTGTTTGAGAGCCGAGGTGAGGCGGGGATTGGTGCTGGCTGTCGGCTTCAGAGCCGGCGTTTCGCCCTTCCCGTGCTTCAGGCAGGAATTCTCCCACCTGGGATAACTCCAGGATGTTCTCTGGGGGAGATAATTTCAGCTTTCCAGTTTATTCGTCGTTTCCTCCTAGCAGGGTAAATCCTGTTTTGTTTTGCTGGGGATACTCTCAGGTCCGACCCTGCAGAGAGTGGAAGGTCGGGATCTGAAAACCCCCGACGGCTCCAGGGGAAAGGGGAAAGGAGGTGGTTTCTGGCTGCTTTTATTTGTGGAATAAGGGCTGGAGGAGCAGAAATCCATCACACAGAGGTTTCTACCTTACATCCTGCTGGGGTTTAGACCTCTGGAGTAGCCGAGACCTTTGAAATCCCACAGGGCTCGGTCAGAGCGGTTTGTGCAGCCTCCTTCCTTCAGCCAAGGCTTTCCTGACTTTGGGGAGTCTGTGGGAGAGCCCAGGCCGTTCCTGCGGGGATTTCTGTCCTCCCACACCTGCCCTGGGCTGGAGATCGAGTCCCAGGCAGGGGCAGGGCAGAGGGGCCGGCAGGAGGGTGCCCAGGCTGCGGGAGTGAAGGGTTTGGGGTCGGGGTGGGCCCAGGTGTGGTAACACCTCTGTGACCATAAAGGCATTTCCAGGCTGAGGATGGAAACTTCTTCAGCAGTGGCAAGGGGGGCTCCTGTCGCAAAATTTGGCTCCCGACAGCTTTTCACTGCTTTATTCCTTTTTTTTTTCTTCTTTTTAACGTAAAAGGTGACAAGCTCGGTGCTTCAGAAGCATCTTTGAAATCCCCCACGAGGGCATCGAAAGCCTTTCCCAGTGCAGATTCCTGCCCTCCCTGGGAGAGGGGACAGTCCCTGCCTGTCTGGTCACCGCTCCCGGTGGCCAAAGCCGGCCGGATTCAGTTCCCTTTTTGCAGTTCCCGGTTTTTGGCCTCCCGTGGGTGCCTGAACGGCCCAGGCCGAGCTCAGCTCCCTCCGAGGGGGTTTATTCACAGGGACCAGGCCGTGGATCCCCTGCAGGCTGATCCCAGCTCGCTCCCGAGGGAGCAGCCAGGCCCCAAATCCCTCCTGCAGCGAGGGGACCCCGCAGCCAGCGCTGTTCCGGGGCTGGGTGACCGCGGCAAAAGGGGAAAAACCCCAGGAAGCTGCTCTGGGCGGAGGGGTCGATCCGAGGACAGGGCAGGGAGGGGGGAACAGCGACTTTTAGTGACTTTTCCATGCGGGAAGGTCCCGGCTGCCGCTCTGAAGCGGCTCCAAGGCCGCAGCCAGCGCAGCCCCAGCGGGAGCCGCCCGGGCTTTGTGTCTGGGCAATCACGGCTCGTTAAATCAATGATTTGTGCCGGGGGGTTGTGTCCGAGCCCGCTGCGGCGGGAGCCGCTCTCTCCCACGAGAGCTGAACCCTGTGCGGATCCTCACTTCTCTTGCGGTTTTGTTTTCTTTCCCTCCCTCCTCAGGGAAAAGCTTCACCCTGACCATCACCGTGTTCACCAACCCCACCCAAGTGGCCACTTACCACCGAGCCATCAAGGTGACCGTGGACGGACCCCGGGAGCCCCGGAGTAAGTGCGGGGTTGGGTTTGGGGAGGGGATGCGGGGTCCGAGCTCTCCAGGGCCGAGGGTGCGGGGTGCAGGGGCAGCGGCCGGCGCTGAGGGATGGGGCTGGGGATGGATTTGGGGTGGCACTGTTTGGTTCTCGGATCTTCCCCTGTGTCCCTCGCTCCCCGCCTCTTGCCCGTTATCCCATCCCAGGATGGTTTAGGGCTCCCTGCCCTGCTCCCCAGCTCGTCTCGGAGGGATAATTCCACAGCTCCAGGTCGGGGTGTTGGGAAAACTCTTCGGGCTTCCACGGCCAAAGCACAAAGGACCCAACCCGGCTCTGCACAGGGAATTTGGGGGAATTTTATGAAATCAGAGATCTGTGCTCGGCTTCGGGGGCTGATTGCTGGTGATCAAACTGGAAACGGTGCCGGCTCCCTGCATGCCGAGCCGGTGTCTGCTCTGCCGGAGCTCCTTCCCCGCGGCTTCGCGGCGGTTTCGCTTTCGGGCTGTCAAAGGCTGGGGCTGCCAGCGGCCGGGGGCTGAGCCTGGAGAAACCAAAGAGACGCGGCGACCGCAGAAGCGTCTCTGTTGCGCTCGGGGAGGCTCTCCCGGGGCAGGATGGTGCCTCGTGGTTGAGGGAGGCTCCGGGAGCTGCCCTGCCCGGGCTGGGTTTCGGCGGCGGCTGCTCGGAGCTCCCTCGGCGTTCCCAGCCGTCCAGAGCTGTCGCCCGCAGCAGTTTCCTCTGGCCACGAGGATTCTTTGCCTTGTGGGACCCTCCCGTGCGGCGGGACCTTGTCCCTGGGGGCTCCAGCTCCGGCTTTTGGCTGCGGCTTCGCCTTCCTGCTCGCTCAGCACCACGCCGGGACTATAAAGCCGAGTTTGTTCCCTGTGCGTGTGAGGCTGTCAGTGCCCGCATTGAGGGGAAGCGGTTTGATCCTTCTAAAAACGCCTCAGAAAACATTTTCTGTTGATGCTGTCGCTGGGCCATCGGTGCCCCTTGATGTCAGGCCCGGTGGAGGCCGCTCCCTCGGCCAGGGCGGTTTCGTTTGCATCGGGCTTTGGTGGATTTCCTCCCCCCTTGATTTTATTTCGGAGCCTGTTGAGGATGGATTTAACAGCTGGAATGCAGGAAACCCAACGTTGCTGTTGTGGGGTTGTTTTTTTTTTAAAGCCAGGAACAGCAGGCAGGTCCCCGGTGTGGAGCACCTGTGGGTCCTGGTGGGTGCTGGGGCTGGGCAGGGAATTTCACAACTCTGTCAGGAATAGAAACCAGCCCTTCTGACTGCTGGCTCAGCCCCTTATCAGCTGCAGCAGATCGCCTTTCTAATAATAATAATAATCATCATCATCATCATCATCATCAGGAATACATAAATAATAATACAAGGTGAGATAGTTGCTACTCTTGGAGCTTGGTTTGGCCAAACCCCGGTGATTCACACCTGCTCCTCCTGAATTTCAGCATTTCACCCCAGTGCTCGCCGTCCTCCATTTCCATTTTCTGATACGGAGGCAATCAGGCCGCAGCCGAGGAGGGAGCAGCCTGTCCTGGCTCTGGTGTGGCTGCCCGAGGATGCCCTCCCTCCCTGGGACACCAGCCCAGGTGCAAGGGCAGCGTTTTTGTTTTTTTTTTTTTTCTTTTTTTGAGTAATGATTTCTGGATCTCAAAATGCGCTGGAAGTGTTGGCTCCGTAAGGAGATCTGTGTGGTGTTTATTTGCTGCTTGTGCTTCTGCCTTGTGTGGCCCCCAAAGGTTGATCTCTCCCCCATCCCTGCATCCCCCCAGCCCATAAATTACTGTTAGAAAAAGTTTAGACCCAAATTGTGGCTATTTTGCATTTTTTTTTTTAGGCAATCATAGATTTGTTGGCAGTAAAGGTCATGTTTTGGCTCCCAGTCTGGGGAGACCCTGGGGTCTCTGACCCTGGGGCTTGAACTCATGGTTGACAAAATTCCAGTGGAAGAAAAACATTTTTTAAAAATTCTCTTTTTTTGCCACGCTTTTGAACGAAGAGGAAAATTTCAAAAAATTATTAAAAGACGCCTTCCCCCCTTCCCGCTCTGCACAAACCCTGGGTGTGGAAGGAGCAGCTGTAAAATGATCCTGGAAAGCCGAGGTGGTTTTCCTGGTTCTCCTGCCACTGGGTGGCTCCCGGGCACAGCACCCTGGCAGTGCCAGCATTGGCACCCGGGGTGGCACCTGGGGCTGGCACAGCCCTGTTGGTCCCCAGACACCGTGGCTGGTGCTGCTCTGCCTTGTTTGGCTGCAGGAGGTGCGAGCTGCCTGCAGGAATTGCAATTTTGATGTGTTTGTGTATATTATACACACTCTTGAACATATATCTGTTAATGGGTGTGTGTATAGATGTGTGGGCATACAAATACATGGGATTTTTTTCCCCTTCTTGGCTTCAAAAGATGGGCCACGGTGTGTGTTGGCTCCTGGTGTGAGGATCAGCGCTGGGCAGGACTGGAGGCTGGTGTGGGGCTGGTGGAGAGGACAAACCCATCCTTAATGTGCAAAGAATTGGCCATTTGTCTTGGTACCCTGGGAAAGCCCTGGGCAGCGTCTTCTCAGCTCCAGCCACCGTCCTTGTGGGGTTTGGGGGCCAGAGCTGTGGCTGGGCTCCACCTCTGAGCATCCCATTCATCCTCCACCCCTGGCCCATCGCTTCATCTCAGCCCTTGAGCGAGGCTTTTAACTCAGGCCTTGCCAAGGAAAAAAAACTTCTGAGGAGCCTGGGAGCGAGTGGGGCTGGGTGAGAGATCCCAGGGCTGTGGGTGATGGGCAGAGCCCGCCAGGCATGGAGGGAGCAGGAGAGCTGGGCCAGGAGAGCTCCTGTGGAACCCCCGGGGTTGTGGAGCAGCACCAGGGGGATTCCAGCGGTGCCTTTCCCTGAGCATCTCCTCCGAGCCCTTCCTCAGGCTCCTCCCGGTACCCCGAGCTCTTTTTCCTTGTGCTCCAGCTCTTTCTGGGTTAGATCTGGAGGGGAAAAAAAGGACATTCTGTCAAGTTGGCACCTTAGCTCTAAACAAATAGCACAGCGGGTGCCAAGTGTTGACATGCTCTGTACAAACAGGAAGTAATAAAATATTTGAACTTCCTGTGGAATTTCCTTCTTTTCCCCCCTTTCTGCAGCCCTGCGTTCAGCAGGAGCCCTGCTGCAGAACCCTCTCACATCCACAGCTGCTCCAAAACAATCCCCAGCGGGCAGAAGGTGGGGAAGGGAAGGGCCGGGAGCTGCACAGGGATGTTCAGTCTGGTCCTGGGGAAACGGGAGCAGCCCCAGGGCCTCCCCCCTCACACCCAGCTGCTGCCTTCTCTTCCCCTTCCCCTTCCTTTTTCCTTCCTTTCCTTCCCAAGGCTCTCACCTTCTCTGCTGTCACTTTTGCTTTCTCCCTCTCACAGCTCCAGCCTGTTTCTGCCCAGAACTCTTGTGCAAAGTCTATTTTTCCCTTTTAAATTCCTTTCCTCTTTGACTCTGGGTTTTTTTGATTTTTTTGGGGGATTTTTGCTGCTTTTCAGTCTTTAACTTCTCTCCCCACTTTCTAAATCCCTTTTGGATTTAATGCCTTCTTTCTGACTCCCACCCCATCCCTGCTGTCCTTGTTGAGGAGGAAAGGGAGACCAGGAGGATTTAGCACCCACAGTGTCCCTGTGTCCCCCCTTGTTGCCTGCTCAGCCCTGGCAGCACTGCTGACGTTGTTGGTGCCTCCTGCCCCGTTCATTTCTGGTGTGAGCATCAGAGATTTGGTGCTTTTAGTCCTGTCCCTGCTTGGTGTGACCACAAAAAGTGACAAAAACATGTCCCCAGTGTGGCTTGGACTGGCAGGAGGGGGCTTGTGGTGGGAGCATTTCCCATCCCCTCTCCCACCTTGTTGTCCCTGCAGGGTTGTTCTGGCTGGGCCAGTCCTGCCCTGCACAGCCCCAGATTCCCTCCGTGGTTGCTTTTCCCCCCCCAAAAAAAGGCTCCTTGCCCCCACAAGGCTCTGGCTGTCCCCTGTCCCCTGTCACGTAGCCAGCGGTGGGAAGGCTTCTCACCTCCCCCGGTGCCGAGGCGTTTCCAGGAACCGCTGCTGCTCTTTTGCTTTCAGACTTCTGAGAGCCTCAGCTGAGCGAGGGTTTCCCTCCCACGAGGGCTCCCAGCGTGGCCCTGCGCTCCGAGCTGGGAAACGAGGAGCTTGGGCTGTGCAGAAATGAGGAGTTCGGGGTGTGCAGAAATGAGGAGTTCAGGGTGTGCAGGGGTGGGACCCCCTTGTCCCTGCCTGGGGAGGTGTTTGTGGCATCGCTGTCCCCGCGGTGGCTGCGAGGTCCTGGGTGCTGCTTGCCCTCACCTCATGCATTGTGAACTCTTGGCTTGAATATGAGGTTAAAAAGGGAAAAAAGGCTGGGAGAAAGATGGACTGGGAAGGGGAAATCCTGTGTGTAAATCCAGCCTGGGCTGGGCTCTGTTATCAGCAGTGCTGGGGTGGCTGGGGGAGGAGGGTGCCCGTGGCCCTGGGTGCCCCAGCCCAGCTGCTGGGACACCTCCTCCCAGTTTGTGCTGCCTGGTTGGGAGCCTGGGAGGAGAGAGGGTTCTCTCAGCACTCCCTGGGATCACCCACAGCTCGCTGGGCTGCTCTCTCCCTCTCAAAGGGAAGCAACTTGGAGAGGAGCTGGGGAGTGGGGAGAGCTCTGCAGGGTTTGGGAGCGCTGTGGGGAGGTTGGGGTGATGCTCTCTGGGACGGCAGCTCCGTGAGTCTGGAGAGGGTGAAATCAAATCTGCAGTTCTCCCTTTCCTGGCACACAGGGAAATTGGGATTTACTGAGTGGCAGACGAGTGTGGGTCAGTGGGGGCAGCCTGAAACAGCTGGGGAGGAGGGAGAGGGACTGGGGTTATGGGATGGGAGCCAAAGAGGAGCAGGGGCAAAATGATGCCCTGTTCCCATATTCCTACGGGCAATTTTTGGGTCCTGTGCTTTCTGCACCTTTTATCCTCGGAGATTTGGGAAGTGCTTGGAGAATAAATTATTGGAGGATCTTGTGGCTCTCAAAAGCTTGACTGGAGAGCCAGGACAGGGGTGGGTTGTGCCAGTATTGTCCAATTCCAGATCTTTATCTTGGCCAAAAGGCTCCCTCGTGGGGCTGCGTAAAAATTGAGCTGGAGATGTTTTCTGTAATTAAAAGCAGGCTCAGTGCTGAAGTGCTCCCGTGGGGTGATAGTTTTGGGTATTATTGAGGTCTTTTGTTTTATTCCCCTGCTTGTCCTTAGCTAGAAATAAATACACAGACAGTTCCCAGATTGTCTGGGAATAAGGGGGGAAAAAAAAAAGGGAAATGGGAAAAAGTAGGAAAAAAATAAGAAAAAAAAATGCAACAGAATCAATCCAAGATAATTTCAATAAATAAATGACCTCAGCACTTCCTGGACAGTGATTTGTCCATGTAAAACTGCTGTAATCTGTTCTAATTTAATACTCAGTACTTAAAACAAGCTGATTTCCCACTTCTGGAGACCTGTCCCTTTCCCTGGGGAGGAAGAGGAGGAAATCCTGAGTGGCCCTTATGGCTTCCCCATTGCCTGAGTCCTGGCAGGGCCGAGGCCGTTTGAGGAGGGTGTTCAAGGAAACTCCGCGGGCTCCGTGCGCCCATCCCGGAGCTTTGGCCTCGCTCCTGCTGCTGAGGGCCCTGCCCTGGTGCTTCCCCCGGATACCCCGGGGACGTCAGAGACATCAGGTTAATCCCAGCCGTGCTCCAGCCTCTGCTTTTGTGAGATGGAGCCCGTGCAGCTCGTGGGTCTCTGCTTCTCCCTGTGCTGATCCAGCCCTGCCTGGAGGAGTGGAAGGGCTTTGGTTCATGCAGGAGCCTTTGGGTGAGCCTTGGGGCTCCTCAGTTCATTCAGAAGGCTTTGGGGGAGGCTCGGGGCTCCCAGTTCATGCAGGAGCCTTTGGGGGAGCTTTGGGGCTCCTCAGTTCCTGCAGGAACCTCTGCAGATCAGCCCTTGCTGCACAGGAGGTTCCTCTCGCTGTGTTCCCATCCCTGACGTGTTTTGATCCCAGCAGGGAATTTGTCCCCCCTGGGATGCGCCGGGGCCGTTCAGGGCCCTGTCTTCCTGCCGAGGCCGAGCAGAGCAGGGATAAAAGTTGCCTGACAGTGCTCCAAGCACTGGGCTTGCATCACCAGGGCCTTTGGTACTGCAGCTCCAGGCTGTAATCCGGCCTCAAAAGGAGTAATAGAGCAGCTGAAGTGATCTGGGCTCCAGTAAATGCACTCCTCTAATTATTTTGTTTGCCACATGCAGTAAATTCCACCTCTCTTCTAATCGCTTGCTGCATAATAACTTCAAAATCATTTCACTTGAAAACGGCCAATATTGGGAGTCAGAACAGGGAAATTATTTTTGTTTGCGTCCTACAAAGGAATCTTTGTTGGAATTGGTTGCAACACCTCCTGCTTTTGAAAGCTTTGGGAAAACCCCAGGGCACGGTTCTTGGCTGGGATGGAAGAGGCAAACCTGGCCCTGGGGTGGCTCTGGAAGTAACTCAGAATCGGAGAAATGGGCATTGATAAAGTGTTTGGGAGAGATTAAACCGATCAAAAGGGTTTTTCTGGTGGGATCTGGTGGTGATCCGGGGATGTTTGGAGGATGAAGTTGCACTGAAGGTTTTTTCCAGGATGTTGGTGGTGCTCTGTGTTGGGTTGTGCCTGGGGCTGTCCAAATACACAGCAAAAGAAATTCAAATATAATTTAAATGCAGCAAAAGAAATTCCTGCTGGGCCCAGTGGCACAATCCAAAGGGAACTGTGCAGGAGGATGAGCGGGCTGGGCTGGGGTGCAGGTGGCAGCAAAAAGGCATTTTGGTGAGCTTCCCTCCTTCCCAAAGGAGCAGCATTTTGCCCCGTGCCTCAGTTTACCTGTCTGTAATTCCTGGTGGGCAGCAGGGGGTGTGGAGGAGGCCCTCAGAGAGCATTTGCAGGGTTATTCATGCAGGGTGGCCCCAGCTCCCTCAGGCAGGATTCAGGCGCTTGGGAGGACAGAGTGAAGGGTCACAGACAGGAAAAGAGAGAGGGGGAAAAAAATAGCCAGTGCTAAAAGTTTTGTTTCAGGGAAGATAACAGCTAAAGGACCAGAACTATCAAACAAAACCACAAGATCACATCAGATGTCAGGCAGGACACATGTTGTTTCTCTCTCCTGAAAGGGCTTATCGGTGCAACCAATCACTTTAATGGTGTGGCGGAGGGAGGAAGAGGATTTGACTCAGAGTGAGATGAAATTTAGTCCCTAAGACCCTTCTCTTCCGCTGCTGGAGCCCAGTCACCTGTCCTGCAGCCAGCCAGAGATAAATCACCTCCTGCAGCGGAAGGGGCTCAGACATGAGTTTGCATTATTTTCTCTTACTCTTTCCAGTGTCTCCACGTGCTGGAGTGGGAGTGGGGCAGAGAGGGGAGGAAGAAGAGGGACACAGCGAGCAGAGAGTGCCCCTGGTGCCCTTCCCAGCCTCTGGGGACGGTGGCAGTGGGATGGGAACCTCCGTACTGGGAGGTTCCCCATCCCCACAGCAGAGGTGGGAGCGGGCAGCCCCTTTTTCCCTGCTCAGCTCTGCTCCCTCGGCTTTGGGGAGGATCAGGGTTCTGTGCAGGTGCCATCGCTCTGGGGCTCCTCCTTCCAGCGCAGAGCTGGAATTATCCAACAGGGTGACACCAGCCAGGCTCCGGAGATGGAGCTTGGAGCTCAGTCCTGGCATCGAGGGACCTCAGTACCCAAACGCCAGGGCTGGGCTCCAGCTCTGTCCTGGGGCAAAGGGGAAAAGCAGCGCTCAGCATCCTCAGAGCTTGGGAAAGCTCAGGTCTGTTCCCCACGGCCCAGGACGGGCTGGCAGAGCGCTGCTCCCTCCCCGCAGCGCCAGGGACATCTCAGCTCCATCAGCTGAACCGCGGCACATTCCTCGTACAGGGCTGAGCCCAGCAGCTAGTCCTCCCCATCCCGGGCAGAGTGTCCTTAACCAGTGTCACCCCGAGGAATGTGATGTGCTTGCCCTAATGGAACAGGTTGTGAACTGGGAGAAACCAGCTCTGCTGGTAGGTCCCGGTCCGAGTTGTTAGATAGCAGCAGGAGCTCACTGGGACTGGCACCGCTCCATGGATCTATGGGCTCTGAAAATCTGATCTCAGCCGTGGCTGAGGCAATACCAGCTGGATGTCCTTGAGATCTGCCTGCTTCCTCCCCGGCACCCAGCTCGCAAATCTTGGAATCAGGGAGTTTGCCTGATTCCATGAGAACCAGATCACAGCCCACAAGTGAGTTTTGCCTTCCTGGAATTGGGAGTGACTGCACAGAGGCTGTTGGGGCCGGTGGTTTTTGCACCCTGTTCTGAAAGCTGCCCGATTTCCCGCAGATGTGCACCCACCTGCTGCTCTGTGACACCCAGACCGGAGCTCTCACATCTGTAAATCACAACTTTGAACCCCCACCTTGTTCGCTTTGCAGTCTCAGGGGCAGATTTTCAGAGCTCTTACGGATGGAAAAAGGCAGGAAAGCACTGGTGGGGGATTTTCAGCAAGGCACAAGTGGGCTGAATGCTTAAGCCTGATGAATTTTACCCACTGCTGAGAGTGCCCTCAGCTTTCCCTGTGTTCTGAAGGGCTTCAAATATTTCTGCAAATCCAGAAAGATTCTTGAAACCCTGGGAATGGGGAGCCTGAGTCCTTCAGGCATTTGAGCCGCAGTCGCGTGGAAATTTGGGCGTGATGTTCCCTTTGATTTGGGAACAGGCCACAGCTCTGGCGTCCCCGCAGCTTTTGGAAGCACTGCTCTGGATTTCTGCTTAAATGTGTGAATTAATGCCCTGCTTTGTTTTCCTTCCAGAGGGCTCAGTTTTGGGGTCTCCCAGCGCAATCAAAGGCCCCGACAGGATTTATCAGAGACTCGCCACGGTGGGCACGGGGTGGGCAGGGAGAGAGGCAGAGGCGAAGTCTCAGCACTAACCCAGGAGTGAGAGGAGATCAGGGGCTCCCAAAGCCTCCTAATCAATACCAGCCTGCCTAGAACGAACATCTCTCCCTCTGCTGGAGCTTCAGACACTAAAAAACCTACTGTAAATGCAACATATCTCTGTGCTTCCTGCCAGCTGGCCCGGAGCCAGCCTATTTCCTTCAAAAAGAGGGATATTTATTTTCATCCTTTTAGAGGCAGCCAATTCATCTCAGACCACCACCAGCTAAAAAAGCTTTATAAATTAGCAGCCTTTCTTTCTTTTCTTTTTTTTTTCACCCTCCTAATTCTCTCCCCCACCCCTTTAAATATTATTTTCCTTTGGTTGTTGGTGTAAACGCTGTGCCAGGACATGCGAGCCGGGGCGCATTGCGCCACACTCCCCTTTCTCCCCGAGCTGCAGAAAGACAGTAGCAGCAGTGTCTCACGAAAGCCAGAGGAAACCAAAGCAAAGCCCGGCCGTGACTGATTCTCCTTCCAAATGGCGTAAGCAGGCCAACTTCAAACATGTGAATAATGAGTTATCTGTGCCTGACTTTGTTCGGCAGCACAAGGGACGGTGCCTCCCAACATTTCCCTCCTGCTCCCTCCTGTGACCTCCTGGGCTCTGATTTTAGCAGCGGGGCTGGTGCTCACCGGGTCTCGGAGAGTACCTCCGTCATCCTGCGTCACCTTTGAGTCCCTTCCAGCTCCCAGCCCTGCACTGTCCTCCCCTCCCTCCCTCCCTGGTAGTGGGGCTCCACCGAATTCTTCTTGGCTGGGAATTTCCCATGGCGAGCCTAGAGCTGGAGGTGGGATTCCAGGGAAAAGCTGAGGGATGTTCTTGCCTTGAGTTAGAGGTGTGCAAAGACGAAACCAGCCCAGCATCTGCTGTAAGGGACAGGCCTGCTGTTCCCATAACACAGGAGTTTCACATGTGGCTTCTTTCTGGAGCACATGCTGGGACTTGATAGTCTAGCCGAGACTCAGACTGGGAAAAAATTCCAGCCTCTGCAGAGGACCGGCGTGTCTCTCTGAAGTACCTACTTCCAGGGCTACGGGAGGGATTTGAAAGGTGTTTTGCACATTGAGATGGAGTTTTAGCCACTGCTGATTGCTTTCTTGTGGTCCCTTCTCACAGACGTGTAGAGACTGAGCCATGGGTTTGTGTGCAGGGACTGCTCCTGGTGAGCTTGGCTCAGCCCTGGAGTTAGGCTGGGAATATTTGGGTGGGAGGATGATGGAGGGTGAGTGTGGCTCCAGCTGCTGTGCCAGCCCATGCCACCCCGTCCTGGCTCTGGTCTGCTGTCTGGAGCTGAGGGAATGCTCTGCAGTGGGTGTGCGTGTGCTCATCAACGTCCCTCAGCGTTTCCTCCGCTCCAGCTTGCCGCCAGCATTCCGCAGCCAGGCTCCCGGGGAGGGCCAGGCCACTTCCCAACATCTGCACGGGGCTGAGCCGGGGGCTGGGGATGAATGTGACACCCAGCTCTGAGCCCAGCAGGGGAGGGAGGAGGCTGTGCAGCCCCTCGGCTCTCATCTAACTCCATCTGCAGAGAAATCAGGGGACCGGCGCTCCCGCTCACCCCACAGAGTGTTTTTTCGAATCTCAGCTCTGGGATTTTGGTGTCACTTGAGCTATGAAGTTCCTGGAGCTCCTTTCTACCTTCAATCAACTTTATATTCTGCATCTCAGTGATCTGGGGAAATCAGCTGCTTTTGGCCAGCACTGGAACTCCCCCCTTCCCTGCCTGGAAACCCCATCCCCGTCCTGGCTTGGGAAGCCACATCAGGTTGCACACTCCTAGAAGGAAGAGCAGGCTCTGTTTGGCCTTTGAAATATTTTAATGCAGAAAGCGTGTCTTTAAATCATGGCTCTGAGGGCCTGAGCTCGTGTGGCACACACTGCTTCGCTGTCTGCATTCCAAGGAAACACCCAAAACTTCCAGTATGCTTCTTATTACCGGCCTAAAGTGTCAAATTCATGTCGGCTCTTCCAGCTGGGAAGTGTTCAATGGGATCGTTTGTTTGATATGCTGATACAGATCTTGTTATTACATCAGGATCGTAGGTGATCTGTCAATGTTTACATCATGTCATGTTCAATACTGGAGTTAACTGATTCCGAAACCCGATCCAGCGTTAAAACCCTCGCGCTGTTGACAAGGAGTGCCCAAGGTCAGGAGCTGCCACCATTTGATCGCACTGAGCTCTGCTGTTTCCATAAATATTGACCTGCAAGCCAGTGCTGGCCCAGCTGGAAATGCAGTGCAGAATCTCCAAGCCCAGCAGCAGATTTTGTACCCTAAAATTCACAGTTCGGAGTGATTAAGACTTCTCAGACAGATTTCTTGGGATGAGGGCTGGGGCTGTTTGAAGTTGAGTGAAAATCCACCCACTGGCTTCAGGAGGCTTTGAGTCAGTGCTTGGGTTAAGGTAGAAACCACCTTCCTGTTCTCTAAGGTATGAGCCATTGTTCACTGGTTTCCTCTCCGTGACAGCTGTGGGCAGATGGGGAAGGGCTTTTAATGAAGCCAACCGCTGCAGAAATTAAAAAGCTCAGGTTGTTCTGATGAAAGAAACCCATTAACAGCGATTCTCTCTTGCGTGACAAAGTCTGACGTCCCCAGCCCTAAGTGACAAGCGGCAGGAAGTCCTGGGGAGACAGCCTGAGCTAAAGAGGGCTGGCAGGCCAAGCTGGTGGTTTTTAACTCATTCTCTGCCTTGTTTCACATGGTTTGGGGCTGCCAGGTCCCACACATGGGGACGGGGTGGGACACAGGTTGGAGAGGGTCTAGGAGAGAGTCCTGATCCCACCAGCCCCATGTTTGCCGTGACTTATGTTTGCATCAAGTTTCCCACTTTCCTCTAAGCAGCACAATCTCAGGATTTTGGGGTTTCTGCTGGTAATTGTTGGGTCTCCCCACAAACCAGCCCCTTCTAGAGGGTGTTTGCTCGAGGCTGACAAAGCCCACAGGGCTGTGCCCACGTTCAGACAGCGCGGGGACAGGAGCAACCACAGTGCAGCATGACACAGCCACATGAAGCTCTTGGTCGAGTTGCACGGCTGAATAATCTTTAAAAACATTATCAGCACAGAGATCACTTGATATATTTTTTCAGGATTTTCCCCGTCACATGCCAGATGCCACCACAGGATAGGGTTTGTGCTGAGATAGAGGAAGGGAATTTAATTGCCATTAGATTTCTGGGGAACTTGGTCTTTGAAGTTCTTTTGGCTTTCCTGCAAAGTTCTGCCCAAAAAAAACTGGTTAAAGGTGAAATATAACCCTGTTTTTCTTCTTCTGTGCTTAAATGTATAGCGAAGTAATGAAATGTGGGCTAAACCAAGACACCTCAGCACACACGCTTTTCCCCTAGGGAAGCACGATGTGATGGATGCTGTTCCTGACTCCAAAGACCCCAGAAAATGCAGAGGTTCCTGAGGTCTGCGGACACACAGAGATGAGAAGAGATCGTTTATGGTGTTGCTTTGAGGTTTCCTTGGTTTACTTCACACAGCAGGGAAAATACATTTTCAAAATACCACTGGGTTTTTGCTTTCTGCTGGGTTCATCCTCACCAAATTTTCCTCGGTGGTGCCAGCACATTTTCCATCAGTTTGGACTGTCACACCCCCAAGCCTGGGGATTATAGAGCTTGGAGGGGATGGTGGGGCTCACCTAGGTGAGGAGATGGCAGAGGGGAGTCAAAGCCCCTCAGAAAGGTGGCTGGGAGGGGTTTGCTGGTGGGAAACCCGTGGAGCCCATCTGGGAGTGTGAGTTCCCCTCTGGAGCTGCTGCTCTTCCCTCCCATCCCAGCCGTGCAGCATCCTCACAGACAGCCCGGCAAGTGCAGTCTGAGCCAAGCAAACGGGAGATCAGGAGACATCAGACGTTGGATTTAAAGAGGGGGAAGTGCAGGCACTTTCTGTGACTTTGCTATGAACTAACACCGCGCTCACAGAGCTGTGCAGATGGGAGGGGGAAGGGCAGGGGGGTGCGAGCGAGAGGTGCCTGCGTTTATCGCCTTTGAAACGCGCTGCTTTTCTTCTTTAAAAGCCACCAAGAGCTGAGCTGGGCTTGGTGGATGTTGTGCTGCGGGATCTGATAAGGCCCAGCTCTCTGAAGTGCTGCAGGAGGGTTTCTTCCCGGCCTGTCTCCTGTCTCCCGGCGTGCCTGCACATCTCCAGCGCCCCGAGCGCTGCGCTGGGCTGGTGCCGGGGTGAGGCGGTTGCCACCTCGGGAAGGTCCCTCCGCGGCAGGTGCAGAGCTGGGGGTGTGGCAGGGCAGTCTGGCTGCGGCAGGGACGGAGCAAGGAGAACCCAAGGGCTGAACCCCGCACTGGGGTAAAGCTGAGGCTCCTCTGGAGCCCCTCCAGCTTCGTGCGGGTGTAACTGAGACTGGAATCCGGCCCAGAGAGAGCGAAGCCGTTTGGTGATGATTAATACAGTAAAATGTGAAAGTTATGTATCAAGTGCATTTCATGTGCCTCTCGCCTCGGGACAACTAGCATAAATTTAATAATTATTGCCCTGTGCCAGCAGCTGCTACCTGAGGAGCTGGGAGTGCTTTACCAACGCTCATTAGCTGCTGCCCTGCCTGGGGGAGGTGGGGTGTTTAGTCTGCCCGGTTTATGGGTAGGAAAGAGGAACAGAGAGAAGCGAAGTGAGGTGGCCAAGGTGTGGTACCAGCGAGGGCTCATCCCATCCCTCCTGTGCCTCCTCCAGCCCCACTTGGCTCTGACCCCGCTGGGTAGGCAGAGCTGGGAGGGGGCTGGAGTAAGATGAGAGTTTGTTCTTTAAGCAATGAGCAAACACTGTAGAAAATACTTAAAATTCAATGTTTGCCCCAGTCACTACTTTGCCAGGACATGGGGTTTCCTCTGCCTTGCATGTTTCCCCTCTATATTCAATCAGTGAGGGCTGGTGGAAGTTGGACACTCAGGCAGGGCCATCCTGGTCCAGGCTCCTTGACTGAAGACTTGCTGGATGATCTGGAGCCTCCCCCGGGGTCACTCTGTGTCCATCTGCCCCGGGAGCCACTCTCTGCCAGGGCTGCCACCCATTACCCTGTGTGAGTAACAGCAAACCACAGAGACAGAGGCTGCGCTGGCTGCCTGTGTAACCAGGGCGCTGCAGCCAAAGGGAGCTGATCAGATACCAGACTCTTTTATCATGTTCCAGGGCACAGACAAAAGCTGGAAGACCAAGCCAAACCCTTCGGCGACCGCTACGGAGAGCTGGAACGGCTGCGCCAGTCCATGAGAGTCACCCCGACAACACCCAACCCCCGCGGATCCCTCAGCACCCCGAGCCACTTCGGCTCCCAGGCTCAAACTCCAATCCAAGGTAACTGCCTGGGTGTTCCACCCCAAACCCAAGTGTTCCTGACAGGGCTGAGTGGGAACAAGCTTCCCTCCGGATGGTATTTTAGAGCTGGAGTCCAGCTCTCCTCTGGTTAGGGAGCATGGAAAACAAGCCAGGGAGGGGTTTGTGTGGATTTCTTGACCTTGGAAGCATTTTTGCACCCATTAAGTCACTCTTAGCACCATTAGATCTGGGTTGTGAGGGAAAACCGAGCAGCAGGAGCGCGAGGGAGATCAGAGCAGCACGCTTTGAACCCCACAGCTCCTCTGACATGAAGGCAGCCGCTCTATGGTTATGCATCAGCCAGAGAGGGTGTTCCATGCTTTACATGCTAATCCCAACGGATTCTTATCATTGTGTGGGTGCCAAGTGTGGTGATCCCTCGCCTGGCTCCAGCATAATTCCCCACACGGATGCACACCTGCACGGGCACACACACACACACAGAGCCTTTGCTCTCCCAGAGCTGCCAGCGGCAACGAGCGCCCGAGTCCCTGGGCGTTCCCCAGGAATCTGAGCTGCAGCGTGCTGCCAGGACAGGGGCAGGGATTGCCACTGGAGTTACCTGAGAGAGATCAGGCTGCTAATCCCGGAATTTCAGTCCCAAGCTAAGCACTGTGTTTGGAAATATCCAGCTGCTGTGCTGCTTCCATCCTTCTGCACAGGCAGATGACACCAGGATGAATTAAGGGAGACCATTCTCCTGTCCTTTTCCATGCACTTTTAGTTTTGGTGGTGCTTTCCTTCAGAAATCAGCAGAGATACTAACAGGGCTTCAAGGGATAGCATTTAACCTGTCTGTATTTGGAATTTTGGTGAGAAGTGGCTCTTCTGGGAAGGTGTCATAGAAAAAGCTCCCAAAGCCTTCGTGCTGCATTTTCAGAAGGGACGTGGTTGTTTGAAAGGCTCAGTGTCATTGGCAAAGAAGGGGTTTTGGGTGCAAAAACACGTTTGAAAATGTTACCCAATCTGTAAAAGCTGTGCCGCTCCTCCCAACCCAAAATTACAGGGAAAATTTAATTTATTTCTCATTGAAATGCAAATCTCCATGCTTGGAATTTTCATTGATATTAGCACGTTTTATGAGAAGAACATGGGCATTTTGTGTAGGATTATCATTTGAGTTTTTTAAAAAAGGCAAGAGAGAGAGAAAGAGTTTTCTAGGCTCGTCCCATTGGCCGCATCATAAAGAAAGAGATTCTTGGGGGAAGAAAAAAAGATTTGTATTTTAAATTAGCACAGCCCCCTGCAGTGCCAGAAACCCAAAGAGCATCGTTTGGAGCGAAGAATCAGGTGATGACACAAATTCAATGAGAAAAAAAATGAAGTTGGCCACAAGCTACCGCCCCTGCCAAATTCCCAAATGTCAAGTGACAGCAGGAGTGGAGACACACAAAATTAGCCTCTGAAATCATTCCTGCAGAGTGAATCCGAAGTCCCAGGAATGCTGCAAAAGGCGGTTTGTGCACGCTCTGCTCTTGGCTCCCTTGTTCCCAAGTCGGAGGAACCGTCTTAAAACGACTGTGGGCTCCTACCAGCGTAACCGGGAGCAGGACCAGCTCAGTAATTTTAATCTCAGCCCTGTCCTTTTGACACAGCTCTGGCTATGACCAATCATAATCACGATTTTAAAAACCCCTCTTTCTCTTGCACACACACGGCTTATTCACAAAGATCATAATTTTTACCCAAGCAAGTGGAGCCCGGCCCATGCCAAGAATAACACGCGAGTTAACAGGCCTGTAATTCTCACGACTTGGCACGTTCTTGGGTAACACACAGGAGAGAGAGGCCGAGCAGTGGAAAGCAGAACGAGATACCAGTTGGGAGGGGCGATGGGGCAGGCTGGGGTTCATCCGGCCCCTGCTATCTCTGATGGGGGGTTGATGTTTCCCTTCCCAAGGCTGATGTTTTTAGCATCCCTGTGCAGGGATTAAAAGGAGGACAGGGAGGTTTTCCCTCCACCGGTGCCCAACTCCCTCCGTTTGTGTGCTTGGCCTCCCTGTTCTGCTGACAGGATACAGAGTTGTTCTTTGGGAGAATTTGGGTTCTTGGGAGATGTGTTTGCTCTGGCCCAGTCCAGTCTCTCCTCCTTGGGAGTGAAAGCCGTGGCCGCGGTGGAGATCACGGCAAGGACACCGGTGTGAGTGGGAGAAGGGTCTGGCCCTCAGCCACGCGCAGAGGCTTTCAGTAAAGCAGCCCCTGGAGGTTATAAATAGCCCCCATGTAAAATGATCATCCTGAGGTTAAATGGTCTCAAACCAAAACCCTCCCGGTAAGAGAAAGCCGGTGGTTTCTGAAGGACATGCCAGGAAATATGGGAGGAGAGAGCGCGGCTCTGAGCCCGAGCGGGTCGGATCCTGCTGTCCCCCTCATTCCCCATGGCCACTGTCAGGGTGTTTCAGCGGCTCTGGCCTTGCCTTGCCCCACTCAGATGGGCAGAGACTTGATCCCTTCCCATGCCTGTCCCCAAATGGGATGGACACTGGCAACCCTGCACACCCCAGATCTCATTCCCACTCGCAGTGCTCTGGGGGGTAAATAGGGTAACTCTGGGCTCACCCCCTGTAGCTGGGATGAGAATCTGGCCCAGTGGCTGGGCAGGTCAGACAGACAGATCCCCATCTCATCCAGCTCTGTTTCCCTGGCTTCAACCAAGCAGAGCCTCTGTTGAGGATTTGGCCCAATGGTTCTCCAGAGAGGTCTGGAAAATCTGAGTTTTTGCAATCCCAGCTCTGCCATCCCCACAGTGAGACACCAAGCTGTCATTAGGATGGCTTGAAATGGTTCCTTATTACGGGGCATGCGAAGCCAGAGCCTTGCGTGCCTGCTTCAGTCGAGTTTTGCCTTTTAGGTTAAAAAAATCAAGCAGCTCTCAGAAGTGAAGCAAGATGTTAAGGGGACTTGTTTCTGTCTGCCTTCAGCTGCTTCTCGGGGCCCCCTGGCTCTGGGGAGCTGAGCTGGTGACAGGCACACGTCCTCCCCAGAAGCAGCCCCCAGTTCTCTGTGTTGTCCCTTGCCCACAGTGGGCAGAGGCTCAGGCTGAACTATTTTGTTCCCAGCGCAGCAGAGCAGGACCGCCCACGCTCGGGTTCTGTGGTGGAAACATCTTCAACCACTCAAAAGCAATTGTGTGCATTGTCCAGCAGCATGGAGGGGCCTTGTGCGCACCAGGACAACTGCAAAGGGTTGTAGATTGGATCTCCCCAGCACCAGAGCGAGCTGTTTTGGTTAATGCTCTTCACGTCCCCTTGCACACTCTTGTTTTTGCTCCAGAGAAGCCAAACTCTCTTGATTTCACAGGGAGGACAGTAAACACTGGATCCTTTTGCAAGCCTAGTGCGTGCTGAATGGGTTTTGGGAGACTCTGTGTTCACTGCTGAAGAGCTTCAGATCCCCTGATCTGGAAACTGCTCAGCTTTAACCAGCTTCATTCCCAATCCATTACTTCAGGCCAGCACAACATTTTTATCATCAGCAGAATGCTTCACTGTATGCATTTAAAGTAAAATCTTTCTCTCTCTTTTTCTTTTTAAATATACATTTTTAAAGTATTACATTACTTTTAAGAAGCCTCTTGGCATAGGCAGCAAGTGCCCCTATTGTTTCCAAAATGCAACGTGGCTGCTCTGAGGTTAAGTCCTGAATTATGGGCCCAGCAAATACACTGAATTGCTGCTTCCTAATCCCTGTCCAGATTGACTTATGGTTTCTTTAAAATATCCGTTTCTTAATGGATAAAAACATTCTACCACGGGCAGAGACTAAATTGTTTCCAAAGGAAGCTAGGCAAGCATTAGTGGGAAGAAAACATATTGTGGGATTCAGCTTCAGCCTCAAAGGAAGGAACACGCTCGAGATGGGTTTCCTGCCTGCTTTCAGGCTCCTCTGTCTATCTTTAAATTGCTTTTCTGCTCCTCTCCTTTGCATTTGTGATGTCCCTCCAATGAATTTGGCATGGAACTGTCACAGAAGAACCACAGAGCAGTGCTGGAGGGGATCTTCCCCCAGGACAGAGTCCGGGCACCCACAACCGCTGTGTTTGTGCCGTGGACGTGTGCCCGTGTTCCCCCAGAACAGCACCCCTACAGAACAGCAAGGAGTCCCTCGGAATTTCCCTCAGGGATGCCATCCTGCCCTTAACACGGGATTTTCCAGTGTGCAGGGATCCGCAGTGCCAGACTCAGAGCGGGGTGGGGAGCCCCCAGCCCGGGTGCCGCTGCCTTGCCGGGCTCTTGGCCACCGGAGCCCCCTGTGCCATCACCCCTCCGCAGTGGGATTCCCATGGCAGACGTGGCCTGGCCCAAACCTGCTCAGCAGGCAAGGTGGTCTAGCTGCAGGCTGGGTTGTAAATCCAGCAGCTTCCTTTTATGTAGTCAGGGCTTGTTAATTTGTTTTAATACCCTTTGAATAGAGGTAAAGAGCAAAGCGCAGGCAGGGCGGGGGAGAGTGCCTGCAATCCCCGCTCAGCCCACCCACCCGCTCCAATTAGCACCGTTATTCATTAGCTCCGCGGGACTGCGGGATGTGCCGGGCAGGGGGATGCGAGCAGAGGGCTCCGGGATGAGCGAGGCTGTGCCGGGAGAGGAAGTGGGGAGCGCTGGGCTTGTTTAGTCTAGTAAAGGGCAGGCGGGGAGCGGAGCCGATGGCTCAGTGTAAATACATCGGGGGGTAAACACGGGGAGGCAGAGGAGCTCATGTAAGCTCTGGAGGACACTGCTGGCACAGGACATGGGGCTGAACTGGTTCTGGATAAATACACACTGGAAGTTAAAGCAGGGTCCTACCCAGAAGGAGGGGTCCAGAGAATTGAAGCATCCCAATGGACCTGGAAGGGCTTGCAGAGGAGGTTGAGATGCGGTATATGATTCACTGGGCTGGGAACACCTGGGAATTTCCCTGCTCTGCTGCTGCCCAGAATAATTGGGGTGGGAGAGGAGAGGACCCAGGAGCTGGGTTTGTGCTGCTCGGCGGGGTGGGTTTGGGGCCGCGTGTGTGTGTGCACGGCAGCACACGGTGTTCAGGGAGAATCACAAAACTGAGCAGCAAACGTGCTTGGCAGTGCTGAGGTGGTGCCTGGTGATGCTGTGATAAGGACCTGTGTGTTGTTGTGTTTTGGTTTGGGGTTTGGGGTTTTTTTTCAGACTGCAGAGGAAGTCCATGTAGTTAGTTAGTGAGCTGGTTCTATCAGATACAGAGCAGTGCTCCATGGGCGTGTAACAACGGATGCTGTTCACACCCTCCTTTTTTCTTCAACACCTCCCCTCCTCCCCCAAAATATATTTTGCTCTATTTTACGTAGGCTGGGAGGAAGGGGCCGTTTTCTTTTTTAGTTGGCTCTGACTTGGAAACAAATGAACTTGTTAATATACGTGACAGAGGCGTGAGAGCGTGCCTGCCTGTGTGGGTGGGGAGGAGAGCGGCGCCTTCTCTAGAGATGAGCTGGGGCTTCACAGATCAGATGCATCTCGTGCACCTTCCCATGGAGATTCTCTCCTTCTCTGGCCACCTGTCTTTCCATGCTCCCACATGGAGCTGTTGTGATCAGGGGAAGGAAGCAGAGAGGGACAAAAATCAGAAAAATGCTCAAAGATGGCTTGGAGGTCCAAGCATGACAGAAACGAGCAGAGAAAAACCAGCCAAAGGTATATCCAGAGTGGGAATGTCTGTCCCCACTCGTCACACACATGCTGCTGTGTTTTATACAGAAGCATAAAGTATCATTAGTGTTTACATTGTCATCAATCATTGTGGAGTAAGACAGGAAAGGAGGGCTTTTTCCCCCAGGGGAGATTTTTCATGACAATTTTGCAATGCACACATATGTGTAGAGTTAGAACAGTGATCTGTGGCCAGGCTGAAGATATTTTATATTCTATGCACTTGGAGACTGCCACACTATCAAGTTCCCTTTAAATTCCCTTTATTCTCTGTGTGTATCACACACTGGGAGTATTTGTTGTGTAACATCCACACAAGCTTGGGTTCATTGCTGACTGGGTTCATGCTCCCCACATCTCTGAGGTGGGGACCAAGGGTGGTATCCGGGGTGCTGTGGAGCTGCTCAGGTTCCACACGTCGCTGCCTGGCCCCAGATGATCTGATAATGATGATCCTGCTGTACCATCAGGCCTCGGTGCTGTGCTCTGCTATATGCCCGGGATGAGCTGCTTGTTTAGATGTCCCTGCAGCACTGAAGAGGTCCTAACGTTGCTTTTGCTGCCCTTTCCTCCCTCCAGGCAGAGCAGATGTGTTCCTGGGTTGGGAGGTAGTGGAAGCACCCGCTGCTCTGATAGGATGGACGCACATCAATCGCTAAAACCATCTGCAGGGTCCATTGCCTCATCTCCTTGAAGCTTTGCAGGGACCTCAGAGCAGATCCACCAGCCCTGACCCAGCCAGGGTGCAGGGACCAGTTCCACTCCATCCCAAACCCAATGTGGTCTGAAGGGAGGCGGCTGAACACACCCAGAGAAACCTCTGTGGTTGGCAGCCTCACGAACCAGCCCTTCCCACCTCACGGCCAGCCCTTGACACCATGACCCAGCCGAGGTTTGGCTCCCATCAGGGGCATCTCTTTGCATTTATCTCCTCGCTACCCAACCAAGAAAAGACCTGTATTGTCTCTGAGGCAGAGAGAGAGAGAGGCTGTGTCACTGCAGTGCTGTTGTTTTATCTGGAAAGGGGCAGAGCAGCTTTCAAAGCCTGTTTCTATCCGGCCCCACGTGCGGGGGGACTTGGGGGTCCTCAAAAGGTGCAAATTGCAGCTGCACAATTAAATCACGGGGTGTGTCCCGGCCTCGTGGTCCCCGGGGCAGCTCAGCCCTAAGGAGGAGACAGTGGCATTACTAATCAGGGCTTTGACCTTTACATGGCTTTTATTTAATACACATTCCACACTTCCCCAAACTCCCATCCAAAACATTGACATTTCCGCTGATAGATTGGGTCAGATTTTGGAGTAGTTGGGGGACTCAATTCACTCTTACAATGGTTAAATTCTTACAGCTAAATGGGCTTATTCAGTTAGTGCAGCAGCTGGTGTGATTTCGAGAAGAAAATAAACATTTCCTTCAAATATTTTGATTGGCAACTGGACAACTGAAATACTCAAGCTCGGATTGCCAGGGTCCAAAAAAGCAAATGGGGACTGGACGGCGAGTAAGTGAGGGAAAACCGTAGTAAATCCTCGGAGGCAGCACTACGGAGCAGATGTGTGTGAGATGTGCCGGGGAAGGGGACAGTGAGATGGGGATTTTAAAGCCATTTTCAGCTGTGATTCCAAAGGGAACACAGGGTCCAGGGGTGCAGCTTCACCCACTCCTTTTTCCCTGGCTTTGCTCAGCAGCTGCTTGCTTCAGGCTGCTGTTTGATCCTGGCTGTGACAGAGCAGACTCTTGCTGCTGAGTTAGGTGGTTATGGAGGGCTTTAATGGCTGTGTTTTATTTGGATCTCGCTGGGGTCGTTTCAATGGAGGTCTCATCCGATGCAGGGCAGGGGTTGAGGCTGTGTGGCTCTGATCTGAGGCAGCCAGGATGGAGGGGCAGCCCTGAAGTGAAGGAGATGGGATGGCGAAGAAACTTTGAGGCGAGGACCAAGGTGGAAGGGGCAGTTGTGAGGTGACAGTGCTGAGGTGGAGGGACACTTGTGAGGTGAAGGAGATGGGATGGAGGGGAAACCCTGAGGGCAAGGACCAAGATGGAGAGGCAACCTTGAAGCGAAGTAGTTGGGATGGAGGGGAAACCCTGAGGCGAAGGAGCCAGGATAGAGGGGGTGCTAAGGTGACGGTGTGAGCTGGAAAGACGATCGTGAGATGAAGGAGACAGGATGGAGGGGCTGCCTGGAAGTGAATGAGATGGGACGGAGGGGCAGCCCTGAGGCAAGAGAAAGATGGAGGGGCAGTTCTGAGGTGAAGGGACACGGGACAGAGGGGAGCCCCGAGGTGAAGGACACTGTCCAAAGAGGAGCCCTGAGGCGAAGGACGCAGTGCAGAGGGGCAGCCCCGAGCTGAAGGACGCAGTGCAGAGGGCCAGCCCGCCGTGCCAGCCCTGAGGCGATGGCGGTCCCGCCGGCGCGGCCGGGCCCCCTCTGGCGGCCGCCTCCTTCCCGCCTCCCCCGCCTCCCTCACGCCTTCCCGCGCTCCGGCGGGCGCCCCCTGCTGGCGGCGGCGCCGCGGCCGCCTCACCGCGGGCCGGTGTCACATGGGCGACATGAGCGATATGGGCGACATGGGCGACACGGCAGGGGAGGACAGGAGGGAACCGCGCTCCCGCCGTGCTGGGAGCGGGGTGGACGCGGTTGGCCTCTGTGGGATCACGGTCAAACAGTCCGGCGTTATTCAGTGGCACGGCGCGGTGTCTGTGGAGGCTGAACCCCCCAGATAAAAGAAACAAAATGCACAAGCGGGGTTTCGGCTTTGAGGTGCTTTGGGGGGTTATTTTTAGCCTGACACTGGTCAGGGAAAGCTGGAGCTTTATTCCGGGCCAGACTCAGAGCCCAAGGCCAGCGGGGATGGAAGCGAGCTGGTCACGGCCATTGGAACGCCTCACGGCTGTGCTGGGTGTGGATTCCCTTCGAGGGTTCGCACCCAGGGATTCGCTTTCTGAGGGATCCAAACTGATGGGTCCCAGCCCTGCAGAGCGCTCTGTCCAGGGGCTCGGGGCCTGGCAGAGCTCCCTGTCTGCCCACCCGTGTTTTCAGGGTGCACCTCCAGACCCCACGGCCTCGCTGTGCTTTGCCCGTCACACACACACACAGCCCGTAATTAACACTCTTACACGCTCCTGTCTAAATTAGTAGCAGGGACCCATTGCCAAACGGTGCAAGTTCAGGCCAATAAAATGTAGCCTCTAAAAAAAACCCTCTTTGAGTGCGTTACAGAGGAAAAGGGAAATGTGCCCTGAGCGCTCAGGTTTGATTTCGATTTGCATTTTATGGAATATTATTTATGGAGCTGTGAAAAGTAATGAAGGAGCGCGGTCTGAGCGCTGGAGATTGTCATCTGGGAAGGCAGCGAGCAGCAATCTGGGTGTTTTGGGGGCTGGGGGACCTTGGAGGCTGCTTTTTCTCAGTGTAGGGCTGCTGAGTCTAAGGGAAGGCATTCAGAAAACAGCACTTTTTCTTTCCAGTCCAGGTGCAGGCAGGATTTCTGTGCCACGGGCCTATCTCACGCTGTGATGCTGCTGGATTGCTAAAGCCACGGGGCTGCGGTCAGGCTGCTTCTTGCAGAGCTGGTCTCCAGCCCTCATCTCCCGGTGCCTGGCGGCAGCTGTGGCTGCAGCACGGCTTTGGGATGGGTCCCAGCGTCCTGCTGGGATGTGAAATCAGGTTGGGAGCGCTTTTCCCAGTGCTGTGCTTTTGCAACCAGCCCAGCGTGGAGCAGCCGCTTCCACGGGCGCTTTCCAGCGCCGGGTGTGTGCAGAGCGGTGCGGTTCGGGACAGCTTTGAGCTGCTCCTCTCTTATCTCGCCCCAAAGCCACAGCCACGTTCACAAACCAGGTGCTCCCCCGCCTTTCCCCTCCGTGGAGCCTGCGTGGGAAGGCAGGCGCTGCCGGGCGCCCGCAAAAGGGCTGCAGGGGAGGGAGGGAGGGAGGATCCTCCCCTCCCCTTCTCCTTTCACGGCTGAAGGACTCACCTGGGATCAGAAGGGAGGTTCACATCAAATCCCCTCCATACCTGCTCCTCCAGAGCGTGCCCGTGTCACTGGGTAGCTGGAAGGGATTAAATCAAGTGTTTTCTCTTGGGGAAATGCTTCGGGGCCTGGAACGCCAGCCCTGAGACGTTAAAAATGCTTCTTTGTAATGAATAGATGTAAAACATACGTCCCTGTGCATGCAGAGCAGCCACACAATCCTCTGCATGTGTGTTTGTGTGGATATGCATCTCCAAAACCAACAGGCGTGTTTAGCATACTCACCTCACATTCTCTTGCTCCGAGGGATTCAAAATCCAGCTGACGTGACTAAAAAAAGTCACCTTTGAGGCTGGATGGCATCCCCTAGGAAAGGAGAAAGGCCCTGCTTTTAACAAGAGGAAAATAGAGAAGGTCTCAAGGACTGAGGTTTTGCTTCTCTCCTTGGAGAGCAAAACTCATTTCTCTCTGCCTTGATGCGCCAAGGCCAGAGGTTCCTGGGCTCTGTCGGGAATGGCACCAGCCTCGGGACAGCTGAGAGAGCCACAAGAATGTCTTGAGCTCCTCAAAGGAGCTTCTGCTGTGGATTCCCACCTCTAACCTGGGCTTCCTGCAGGAGGTTGGCATCCAAAGCCCAGGTCCCTCTCCAGTCCCAAGCTGGCTGCAACCCCCTTTGGGTTTAAACCCTCCAGGAAAAGGCATGGGGGGCTCCATTATCCAATGGAGCTGCGGAACTTCCCCACCACACTGCCCTGAGTCTCCCTTCCCCCAGCAGAGAACCCGAATTTCTCACTCTCTTGATCCTCTTGGAAGGAGAAAAATACACAGAGAACTCAAGCAGAGGGATATCGTGGCTCCTGGCTTGGGAGTTTTCAGCTGTGTGTTTATCAGCTCCATCCCCTGATGGTATCAGCACGAACAGGCCACCCACAAGAAGGCTTAGCAGGCTGGTCTGGGCTCCAGCTTTTCCTGCCTGTCTCCGTGTGTGTGTGTGTGTGTGTGTGTGTACAGCAGGGATGGATGATCCCAGGCCTGGCCGTCTGGGGCCTGCCTCCATTTATTTACTACACAGCTGATGTCATGGCTAAACATCTTTTTTCTGTGTTTATGGGGTGTGCTGCTTTAATCTGCCGGAGATGAATAGACCCCTAAGAGAAGTCAGCTTAGCCCTGTCCCTTCTTGGATAGGAAACAACAAATTTTAGGACAGGAAATGGGAGCAACTTAAACAAACGGGTTTAGGGTTTTTGTTTAAGTCCCCCAGCTCTCTTCCAAGAGGTGCTTTTCCTTGTAACTCCTTGGGCCTGCTGTAGGACAGAGTGGCTGAAGGACAGCGCTCTAACCACCCCCTCTCCTCCTGCACCCCGCAGGCACGTCGGAGCTGAGCCCCTTCTCAGACCCGCGGCAGTTCGAGCGCTCCTTCCCCACGCTGCCGGCGCTGACGGAGACGCGTTTCTCCGACCCGCGGATGCATTACCCCGGCGCCATGTCCGCCGCCTTCCCCTACACGGCCACGCCCTCGGCCACGGGCATCGGGGGCATCAGCATGACCAGCATGCCCACGGCCACCCGCTTCCACCACACCTACCTGCCGCCCCCCTACCCCGGCTCCACGCAGAACCAGAGCGGGCCCTTCCAGGCCAACCCCTCTCCCTACCACTTGTACTACGGGACGTCCTCGGGCTCCTACCAGTTCTCCATGGTGGCGGGAGGCGAGCGCTCGCCCACCCGCATGCTCTCGTCCTGCACGAGCGCCTCGGCGGGGAACAACCTGATGAACCCCAACCTGGGCGCTCAGAGCGACGGCGTGGACGCGGACGGCAGCCACAGCAACTCCCCCACCACCATGAGCACCACGGGGAGGATGGATGAGTCCGTCTGGAGACCCTACTAGGGAGGAACTCAGCTGTTTTTAACTTAATCAGCTGCCGTGGCTCCTTTCGGGAGCGACCAAAGCGATGCCAAGGGAAAAGGTAAACCAAAGTCTCCCAAACCCAAAGCAAACCAGGATCCTCTGCATGCAAACATCAAGCGAAGATGGACCAAGAGCTACGTTACATTTCAAGGTGAACGCCCACGAGGCTTGAATGTGTCGCTTGATGTGGTTCCTTCCGTATGTTTTAGGTATGTGGATTGTACATAGGAGAAAAAAAAAAACAACCCAAGGACGTGTGGAATCAGATGTTTGGTACTTGCAGAACACTTCTCGTTCATCTCACTCGCACCTCTTCCCCACACAAAGCATTCAAAAGTGAGGAGAAGCTCACCCTTCCTCTGCAAAGTGGTTGAGAGAAGAGAAAACACCAGGGAGTCATCCGAGCCATCTCTCTGCCAGTGCAGGGGGACCGAACTGAAAAAAAAAAGGAGAAAAAAAAGAAAAAAAACCCCATTGTCTCCTGTCCTTTCTTCCCTCCTGGTGAAGGGTCCCTGAGCACCAAAGAGCAGTGGGGTTTGAAGCACAGCCAGGGGCACTGGGGCTCAGTCAGCCACGTGAACAAGAGCTGTGATGTGATTATTGTTATTATTTGTTGACGACAGAGGTTGTATGGTTCATTTTTGTGTCATTGTCGTCGTTTGTCAATCAGTAACGTGGCTGACCCCGGGCCTGGCCGACCCCTCCCCTCTATGTTTACACACAAGATGTACTTTTTACAGAGATGTTTTGTTTTGTTTGTTTGCTCTCTTGTCCTGACCTCACCATTTAGCTCTTTGCTCCCCTTAGCAAACCTCAGTGATGGTGGCTGAAGTGAAGGCGGCCTTCAGGACAATCCAAGACGTTTGAGATGCACTTCCAAGGGGCTCAGGAGCCTTTGGCACGGCCTTGCCACCGTTCTCCAGGTGTTCCTTCCGTCCCCTCTGAGTGGCAATGCTCGCAGCTGGTGGCAAAGCATCGTAATTCTGTTATGGTCCTTTCCATGTTCTCACCCAGAGAGGATTAACACAACTTCTGATTTTGGTTCACACGTGTCAGACCATCCTGAAAGCTCCGAGATCTGGAGAAAGGAGCAATTTCTACTTCTGGTGGTGGGAATGCTGTGAATTGATGCTGTGCAGCTTTTGCCACCCCCTCACCCTCCTGTCCTTCCCCCCAGGTGACCCCGAGCGCGGGGATCTCGCCGGACAGGGATAAGCTGAGGAGGTGCACTCAAGGTGCCACTGGTGGTGGTGGTGGCATCATTGGAGGAACCAGGTCTGCCAAGCACCACACACCCTCACAGCGATACCAAAGAGATTGCAGCTGAACAGGGCCATGATGGGAGGCCGTGGGCAGCTGGAGGGGTGGTGTGGGCTCCTCCTGGGCCGGGTCAGGGGCTTGGCTCTGATGCACAACACAGAGTTTGTCAGCTCCTGCAGGCCGGTTGTGCCTTCTGCTGGCATGGGAATTGGGGCTGGATTCAGGATTCGTCGTGCTGGCAGGGATGAGGGTGCACAGACAGATTCCTGGGGATCCATAACTGCAGAACCCACTGCCCCGCAGAGCCCTCCCTGCAGCAAGAGGGCAGTCCCACCCCAGTGCCACCAGCAACCACGCCTTTTTTAAAATTTTTTTTCCCATGAAATTTTTTTTTCCCTGCCAGCCCCTGTGCCTCAGTCACACCGTCCCAGCCTTGTCACCTGTCCCCAGAGCCCAGCTGGCAGCTGGTCACCCTCAGCACAGAGCGCTGGAATTGCACTACCCCGGCGAGGCTGGAGCAGCACATCCCGGCTGCCCTGGAGAGCTGCCATGACCACTCAGAGTTCTATAAGCAACAAAGAACAACTCTTTTAAATAATAATGATAATAATAATTTAAAAAAAAAAGCCTTACCCCAGCAAAACTGCAACCTCCACTTGCCTTAGCGCCGGCGCTGGCCGGCTCTGGAGCTGGACAGGGCAGCCTGTGTTTTGATGCTTTTTTACATTTGTCATCCCATCCCACTGGTTGAAAGCACAAAGGAAACAAGGCATTCGTAGTTGTAGCTTAATTTAAGACTGTTTGTAGTGAGTTTTAAAAGAGAAAATAATAAAAAGAATGGCAACGATGTTGTTTTTATGACATATTGTCATGTGAAGGTGTAAATAGATGCACCTCTGTTGTATGCAAATGGTCACGAGACAGGCCGATGTTTTTTGCTTTGCACTATAATTTGCTTTTTTTTAAAAAAAATGCACAATCACTTGTACAGTAAAGCCCCTTTGTCTGGCTCACAGAATATTTAACTATAAAATCTAATTTTTGGTCTTATTTGTTATAATAATATAATTCTTAAATGTGTTGAAGGATACAATTCTTAATAATGCTTCTAATACTTGTATGTGCAGGGTAAAATAACACCAGACTAAGGAGATGAGATCAGAGATCTTTGTAGATAAAGAGGGCTAAAGTTGTTGGGTTTTTTTAATGTTGTCTCACGATGGACATTAAAAAAAAAAAAGCTAGTGATACCAAAAAATGTGGTTATTTGTGTAATACCCCAGCCCTACTTGAAGGTAATGCCCTATATTTAATATGTAGCCCAATTTTTAACCTGTAGCACTTGTCACTGGGGAGGGGGG
>VZTJ01003941.1:51914-67459 GCA_013397795.1 Orthonyx spaldingii
GGGATGGGATGGGATGGGATGGGATGGGATGGGATGGGATGGGATGGGATGGGATGGGATGGGATGGGATGGGATGGGATGGGATGGGATGGGATGGGAGGACCTGAGCTCCCTGAAAACCCCTTTAAATGTCTCCAGATGGGTCTGGAGCACTCCCCATGCCCAGGGCCAGCCCTGGCAGGGTGATCCCCGCATCCCAGCCCAGCATCCCTCCTCTCCCTGCCCTTCTCCTGTCAGCACCATCCCAAGCCGCAAAAGCTCCACACAAATCTCCAGCAGGACCCAAAATCCCGGGCGGTGCGAGCCCAGACCCCTCAGCACTCAGCGCTCACCTCCAGAGCCCAAATGACAGCTGAAAGGCAAAACCAAAGAGATCGCAGCCCACAACAAGATCCGATGCCAAGGCGCTGCGGGCCGGGTCTCCCGAGGAGCCAGGGCACTCAATGCCAGAATTATTCATGAGCCCGGGGAAGGAGCGCAGGGCCGTTCCCAAAACTCTGCCTCCCCTCTGCAGCATCTCCGTGAGCGTAGCCCGCAGCGGAAAAAAGGGGGGAAAAAAGTTAGGAAAAGCCCAAACCAAACCACAATAAATGCTCGTACCCAGGGCTCCACAGCCCTGGCCAGCGGGAATGTGTTCCAAGGAAAACCCGAGGCATAGCTGCCTTTTCTTCACAGCTACTGGGAGAGGAAACTCCCTGAGGTGTAGCTGTTATTTACAGGAACTTTCTGTTCCAAACGGATCCGTGCTCTTCTCGCAGCCTTGGTTAAAGCTGCAGCGGGAAGGGAGATGGGGAAGGAAAGGAGGGGGGAAAGGAGGACAAATAAAAAAGGGTTTTATTGTCCTAACATGCACTGGATCATCCATGAAATCCATGGGGTTTGGTGCTGGTGCCCATGGAGGGGATGAGGATGTGGCTGGACCAAACCAGTGCCAGGACACAGCAGCACCCAAAATCCTGCTGAGAGGCCCAGGGAGCTGATGGGGTTAAATGTGCCCAGCACCTGAGGGCCAGAGGGCTGTGATTTTTATATGGGCATTATTTTTATATGGGTCTTATTAATTTTTTTATTATTCTATGGGTGAAATTTTTCATAAGGGTGATGTTTTTATATGGGGGGGGATATTTTTACCCGGGGCACCTACCACGCACAGCCTTCAACATGCTGCTGCTGCATTGTGCTTGCACGCAGGTTTTGCCCCAATTTAATGAATTTAAATGGGAAAGCTGGACCCCAGCACAGCAGTGTGGGGTTGTGGGGTGCATCAACCTCTCCCAAAGGCTCCCAAATATCTGAGGGTTCCCACTGTTCCACAGGGAATCTGAAAAACAGGGCTGGGAGCAACAGCGTGGGGCAGCCAGAGCAGGAATGTTTGGGTTTTCTTTTGCAACAGAAAACTGAAAGGGGTAAAAAAATAGCTGGAGCTTGGAAAGCTGTTTTTTGAGCATGCAGATATTAAATTGCGTGGAGTTTGGACTAAAAAATCTCCTAGGAAAAATGAAGACTATTTCCTTTGAGATCACAGCTAACAAAAGTCTCACCAAAAAGCTTGTTACATTTTCATTCCAGCCCAAACTCAAAAGCCCAGCCTCTGTTTTAATGACTCTGTTGTGTCCAAACTGCCTTGGTAAATAATCTTTTAACTTGCACGAATTCTGGGGCTGCAGAGGATGTAGGGGAAGGATCCTGGCTCTTGCCTTGCCCACATCAAGCCCTTAATGAACCGTGCCCAAACGAGCAATCAGCATCATTAAGGCCCAATTCTGTTCCTCTGAAATAGGAATGAAACCCTGTTCCTCTGAAATAGAACCAGATGGCCCTGAGAGGTGCAGAGCACCCATCCAGCACCCTCAGGGACCGCCTGAACCTGCAAAAAACCACCGCAGTGGGAGCCAGCTGGAGCAGAGCGAGGGTCCCACTCTGGCATCGTCTCCATGGGCACCCACGGGGGGTTAATCCTTCCTGCTGGAAAGGACGGGGGTTCGTGGGGCTGGGGTGGATGTTTTTGTGAATGCTGCCTATTTAGAAGCTAAATGATGGAAAACATGGAAAATTCATTAGGGTGTCTGGGCAAGTGTTGGGTTACACGTCATTCACATCCACTTACTCAGCGGGACCCCGCGCCTTGGGGGAGAGAGATATTTATATACATTTATAGATTTTATACAGAGCAGTTGTTGGGGGTTTTTTCCCCCCTCCATTTAATTGGCACAAAAATGAGACTTTTTGCTTCTCTTCAAAACCCTGGGCTTGCTGGGCTCTGTCCCCTTCCCACCCCTGGGAGGTGACCGGGGCCATTCCCGCTGATTGGAAAAGGCAGGAGCTGTTAACGCAGGATCCATCGAGGGCAAAGCCATGGCCAGGAGCTGCTGGCCAGGATTCCCACCTGGTTTTTCCTTCAGTGCTGGCTGGCAGAGGACGGGAGCTGGGAAAGGAGCAGGGAGTGGAGGACTGGTCCAGTGCCCGAAGTACAAAACCCAAAGAAAACCCCCAATCCTTCATTCCTGATAACTCAGAATTCCTCCAGTTTGGTGCAATACAAAACCAACCCAACAAAAACATTGTCCCGAGGTCACAGGAGCTGTTTTGTTCAGGATGTTTCATTTCTCAGGGAGCTCTTTCTCCCCAGCTTCAGCCTGTCCTGACACCTCCCTCCAGCCCCGAACCACATCAGAGATGCCACCAAGCAGGGCCGTGGCACCAGGGCACACCTCCTGATGGCACCAGGACCTGCACCCCGCTGCTGGTAGCCCCAAAAACCACCTCTTGAAATGCTCACCAAGCGCCTCGTGTGCTGCTCTGTGATTTAATCGCACACTTTATTTTTATTTAGTGCATGCAAAGCAAGGCCCCTGTGTCACTGTTAATTCCTGCCGGCAGCAGCCTGCGATGCAGGGAAGGTGTTTTCTTGTGCAGCGGCTGGGCCGGGCCGCCAGATCAGAAGAGTTTATATTAAAATAGGCTCATGTGAGTCTTTATTCTTGGCGTAGCCCACAGAGGCTGGAAACGCTGTTCAGCCACGCAGCGCCGGGATCGCGCCGCTGTCAGACACCCGGCCCTGAGCGCGGCTCCACTTCAAAGCGCCGGGGCAGGGCACGACGGAGAGCGAGGCCTCATTAACCCCGGGATCGCGTTAGATGGGCCGATAGCGGCTCTAATTAGGGCAGGAGGGGCGGGCAGGGGAGCCGGGGCCGCGTCCCGGCTGCGAGTGCGCGGGGCCGTGGCGGAGCATCCCCCAGGTGAGCGCCCCGGGAGGGCACCTGCTCTGCGTGGGCCGGGCTCCCGCGGGACGGGGCAGGTCCGCGGGGCGGGCGACGCGCTCCCGGCGGCTCCCGGAGCCTCCCGGAGGCACCCGCAGCTCCCGGAGCCTCCCGCCAGCCCCACCCGGGCACCCCCGGCCGGCGGCTCCCCCGGGATGCGCCGCTCCCCGCGGGATGCTCGGCGCTGGCGGGGCGGGATCCGCCTCGGGAGCGGGTCGGGAGCGTCCCCCCGCTGCTGCAGCCCCCGAGGGGCAGGCAGGGCGCTCGCAGGGCTGCTGGGGTTGGTGGGGATGTTCCCTGGCGCTCCGGGCAGGCAGCACCGTGTGCCTTCATCCCGGCGGGGCTGGAAAAGCCACGGGGTTCTTTGGCAGCCAAACCATCCCCGGGATGGCACCGGGGATCAGGAGAGCGCCGGGAGCAGCGGGTGCTGCCCTGAGCTCCTGCCCAAAGCAGCACCGTGCAGCCAAGCAGGAGGGCAAGGGAACCCCGGGCACGTTTGGGGGTTGGATCACCCAAATCCGGGCTCTGGGATCACCCAAATCCGGGCTCTGCCATCACCCAAATCCCGACCCTGTGATCACCCAAATCCCGGCCCTGAGATCACCCAAATCCCGGCCCTGAGATCACCCACACCGCGATGCCGATGGGATGGGGGGCCGAGGATCAGCTCGGGGTCTCCATCACCGCACGGGGACTCGGTGATCCCCCTCCGGAGATGCCGGGAGCCCCTTCCCCAGCCCCGGCCGAGCCCTGGCGGCGCTCCAGGAGGGATATTTCACACCACTTCTACCAGGAGCACTATTTCCTTTCCATCCCGGCGATTTGCAAAGCCCCGGGGTCCCTGCAAACAGACACAGCGAGGGTTTTAATTCGGGCAGGAAAACAACCACAGCGGAGCTGGGTTTGGCTCCGGAGGCGTTCCCGGAGGTGCCGGTCCCGGTGCAGCTCCCGGGGCCGTTCCCGGGGCCATTCCCGGTGCATCCCCGGGGTGGCTGCAGCCCAGACACCCCTCGGCAGGTTCTGCTGTTTGTCCTTGCAGCCGCTGGGTTTATTACGGCCGGGAACACCCAGGGTTTTTTCGCCGTCTGCCATGAAATCGATACAGTAATTTCATTTCTCAGTCATAAATGAAATGAGCTGTAAAGCAAAGTTGGGTGTTTAAGCCGGAGTGAAAGAATGAATTGTTCTAATGGGGGACGTTAACGAGGGGATTAAATGTTCCTGCGAATCCTGGGGGTCCCCGGGCTGCCCCTGACTGTCACGGGGCATTTTGGGGGCTCCCTGCACCCCTTCCTGGTGCTGCCTCGGAGCTGTGTGGCCCAGAGCCTGCAACCCCCGGCCGAGGCACCGCCGTCCCCGCCTTGGTGGGCAACAGAATTCACCCGAGCCCCACCAGGCAAGGAGGGACCCTGGGGGGTTTGAGGCACTGGTGCTGAAGGCAGCGATCCGAGTGGTCAGGAGTCTGTGGGATGGGGCCAGTGGAGAGCTCTGCCAGCTCCTCATCATCAGCATCCTCATCATCAGCATCCTCATCTCATCCTCATCCCCTCATCCTCTCCTCACCCTCATCTCCTCATCCTCATCCTCATGGCGACACCTCCACGTGGGGATAGACTGGAAGGAATGGGAAGAAGAACCCCAAACCAAAGAGGTGTTTGTTACCCGCAGCCTTTCAGCTGACCCAAAGCAACTGGGGGTTTTTATGCCGAATTTCTTCACGGGGGCACAACCCCTGCTGCTTCCCGAGGAGGGTGGGCAGAGGTTTCCGTCCCCAGGACCGGGCAGTTCTCCGCTCGGGGGATGTTTTTCCCTGGCACGGAAGGCAGGAGGTTTGCCCCGCTCCACACCATTACAGGTTAAGCCCAGAATTTGCTTTCGTGCCCACAGCCTGGCAGCCCGACCTCGGGAGCCCTCCTCTCCTGGCCAGTGCCCAAGACCCCCAACTCCCCTCCTGCCCCTGCTCCATCATTTATTTTCCAGTGGAAAATAACCCAGCGCTGATCCAGAGCACTTTGACAAGTCCAAAAATACGAGGCCATATTATCTTTAAACCATTTTTAAAAAACCCCACAGTGAAAGCCCTATTGGGGCAGGAGGAACTCCAGCCAAGTTCCCCACGTCCGCCCCCTGCTCCAGTTGTATTCCCCTGGAAATCCTCGCAAAGAAAAACACCGGGCCTGAAAAAAAATTTGGTTTTCATTAAAACCTTCGAATGTGAGGGGTTCTGTAGCTTTCAATGGGGCTTTGATTCCTATAGATGATGGAATGTTTTCAGAACATTTAAAAAATGTTCTCCACCTTTCTATCTTGTATCGGCGGGGAACTGCGCCGGCGTTTTTCTCCCTGATAGAAGTGGCGAGGGCTGGATGCAGATCCAAACCCTCTCCTTTATTTACCTTGAGGTTTCGGTTTAAAAATGTGATGATATTTTCTTGTGGCTTTGGAACCAGAGGAGATAATCCAAGTGAGGGGAAAAGAAATGGGTGGAAAACGCTGCAGGAATTTTCTTCAAGGGAGATTTTAATTATTAATTTCTTTTTTCCATGGAGAGGAAGCGGGGTCACTCAGCACATGCAGGCACCCACGTACCTCTCTGAGCCCTGTTTGGGGCAAGCTGAGAGGCATTTCCAACCCTCTAAATCATCTCCAGCTTTGTGGAGATTGCCTAAAGAGATGATTTTATTGCCGTGTTCCATCCCCGCCCCTGGATGCGCCAGCTGGTGGCTTCTCTAAATCCCCTTTTATAGGAGATCGGCCTTTTAATGTAATTTAATTCTGTTTTTTTAGTGAGTGTAAAGTAGGTTTCTGGCCTCGGCATTTTTGAGGGTGAGGTTTAAAGAGCTGGAGAAGGCTGAGGTGCCCTTTCCCATCACCCCAACCTCCCCTGGTGCCAGCGGTGCCCGAGGAGCCCCAGGGTGCTCCAGAGCCAGGCTGGGACAGCCCCGCGTCCCCTCCAGAGTCGGGGTCCGTTCCTACCCCCGGGAATGTCCCCAGGGCCCGGCCGTCCCCAGGGCTCATTCCCACCCCCGGGAATGTCCCCAGGGCCCCGCCATCCCCAGGGCTCTCAGTTCAGAGCTTTATTCCACCTCTTTCCTGCCGCTGTGCCCAAGTCACCGCCCAGAGTCACCCCCCGGGCCTCGCCAGGGGCCAGCGCTCCCCCCTCACAGCGAGCTGGCATTTTGGGGCTGCTTTGTGCTTTTTCCTGCAGGAAACCCCAAACCAAGCCCTTTTCCTGCGCCTCGGCGGGGCTCAGGGCCGGCGGCGGGGCAGGAGGAGGTGCGAGCCCAGCCCCGGGCGGCTGATGCCGAGATCGGGCACCGTGCGGGGCCGGTCGGACCGGTCGGGCCGGCTGAGCCGTGCCCGTGGCACCCAGACACGCCGTGCTCGGCCCTATCTCCGTCCCTGCCCCTCCCGGGTGGCAGCTCAGCCTCGGCTCGGCTCAATTACCGCTCATTAATCACCGCCACAGAAAGGGCCACCCAGGCTGCGCTGGTGGCCCGGTGCCACCGCGGGTGCCCGGCCCCGCTGCCCCGCGCCCGGGCAGCACCTGCAGCGCTCCCGGCCGGGGTTTATCCCCAGTTCCTCCCAGGGGGATCGGAGGGATTCGGATAAACGCGAGGGAGCCGAGCACGGGCTGCCAAACCCGGCTGTGGCCGTGCTGTGCTGACCCAGCGCCTTGGGACGAGGGTCTGGAGCTGGGTTTGGGTCTGGAGCTGAGTTTGGAGCTGGGTCTGGAGCTGGGTTTGGGTTTGGAGCTGGGTTTGGGTTTGGAGCTGGGTTTGGGTCTGGAGCTGAGTTTGGAGCTGGGTTTGGAGCTGGGTCTGGGGCTGGGTTTGGGGTTGGAGCTGGGTTTGGATCTGGAGCTGAGTTTGGGGCTGGGTCTGGGCTTGGGTCTGGAGCTGAGTTTGGAGCTGCTCCCCAAGTTGGGATCCCTGTGGATGCTGGGTCTGAGCAGCAGCGATCTGGGGGGACTGGGATGTTCCACGGGATGTGATTGATTCCATGGGGTGTGATTGATTCCATGGGATGTTTCATGGGATGTGATTCCATGGGATGAGATTGATTCCATGGGGCTGCACTTGCCCGGGCGGGGCTGAGCCCACCAAAAGCTGGGAACAACGCGGGGTCGCAGCTTCTCCTCGTGCCCAGCAGAGCTCCGGGGCTGGCGGGCAGGGGGTGAGGGCTCTGCCCATCCCAGCTCCCATCCCGGTCCCTGCCCCGGGGCTCGGGAGCCGAGGAGAGCGGGAGTGTGCCAGAGCTCACGTAGGCAGGAGGAGCTGCCGCCTCTCCGGGGCGGGATGAGGACGGGATGAGGACGGGATGAGGACGGGATGAGGACGGGATGAGGACGGGACGCGCTCTCCGCTCACTCCGGGCCGGCAGCAGCAGCAGGAGTCGGGGCTGGTTCCAGCTGGGAGTGCCCAGAGCCCCCGAACGAGGAGCCAAACCCAGCACTCAGCTCCCCCCGCCACAAGAAATACATCATTAATTTATTAAATAACTAATTGAGAAGTTTTAATGTGCTCCCCCTGGCATGAGAGGTTATAAAACACCCTCAAGGAGCTTTTAGAGTTTTGAGGATCTTTGTTAATTGTTAATTAGCACAGGGAGCTGGGCTGGGTTAATGGCCGAGGACCTCGTGGTCCTTGTGTGGCCGTGGACCAGCACAACATCCCAAAACAGCATCCCAAGACATCCCAAAGCAGCATCCCAAGACATCCCAAAGCAGCATCCCAAACACAGCATGTCACAGATTCGGGTGCAGCTGAGCCCCTCTGGAGCTGGGCAGCCGCCGCTGGGCCATGGCTGAGCCCCCTCAGGTCCCTCCCAAGGCTCCGAAAAAGCTGAAATTATCCCAATCAAAGGACCCTCTATAACCCAGCCCGGGGCTGATCTGTGCCTCGATGAGCTCCAGCATTTTCCTACAGGGAAAAAAACCTTTATTAGATTAAAGCCAAGCCCCTCTGCATGAATCCTCTCCCTCTTCCCAAACCCGGCCACTTTAAAAGGCAGAGATGGAAAAAAAACCCCAAACCGGAATGGATTTAAAGAACTCACCCCTTCACAGGAGATACTCCAGCCTGCTGCAACTTCACAAATAAACTTTGCTTTGTAAGTTGGACTCGTGGCACAGTTTTGGCAAATCCAGACCCCGTCAATGCAGCGTTTCCTGCATTCTCGATTGCTCTTGGAAGCCTTGGGAAAACATACAGGTGGAGGGAATGAATTCAACTCCCTGCTCCCCACCCTCACCCCCCGAGTCAGAACGAGCCCAGGGCTGCTCCAGGAGGGACCAACCTTCCCGGGTGGGGAACAAATCTCTGCCTCAGCAGCGCCGGGAGATACTTGGGATGGGCTCAGAGAAAAACAGGAATTGGGATTAAGGAAAGGGCTGGAAATCAGGGTCCAACCCAAATTCCCACTGCCTGTGCTGGAGAAAACCTGGGACAAGAGGGGTTCCATAGCCATGGAATGGTCCCTGGCTGGCGCCAGTTGCAGGAGCCCTGTGAGGCTTCACAGCCGTAAAGGAATCTTTATTCTGGGTTTTTAAAACAATAAAACAGGGCAATAATGATAATTTATGGGGTGCTGGGCTTGAACATCTCCCGTGGCCAGGGATAGGGGGGCACCCACCAATGCCAGCTATGTTATATTGCATTATATAATATATTATTATTAATTTATAATAGAATATAATATTACATTGCATGAATATATTCCACACTATAAATAATCCCGTTATTTCCTGGTTATTTCCTCTCCACCCACCACTCAGGTGCTGCCAGAGCTCTCCCAAAACCACTGGAACTGTTGGCATTGGCTCCTCTCCTCTCAGACTGAAGGGCCTGGAGACCCCCAGCCCATCCAAGGTTTTCCTGGGCTGAGGAAGGGAGGGATTGGGTGAGGGAAACTTTGGGCGGGAAGGAGCTGCTGATTGTCCCAGCACAACAGCCCCTGCAGCCAGCAGGGAGATTTCAGTCAATTAAACCAAATTTTACAAAGAGAGGACTCAAGGGAGCCATTCCCCTCCTCCCTTCCCTGGACACGCCGCCTCTCCCAGCCCAGCTCCCTTCTGCCACGCCGAGCCACGGCAGAGCTGGATCTGCTCTTCTGACGGGATTCATTTTTTCCCTTTTTAAAAAAAATTCTTTTTGCTTTTGCCAACAAAAGAATCAAGAGGTTCAGCCCTGGAGATGAAAAATGAGGGGCTGGGAGGAATCACAGCCCAAAGCCCCAGGTGAGGCTCAGGGAGGTCCGGACTGGCCGAGGTTCACCAAGGAAAACCCAGGCGAGTCCAGTTTAATTCCCCACAAATGCCAGCAGCCCTGCCGGCCACAGCTTGGCTGGAAAGCCAAATAAATGCAAATAAAGCAATAATAATTAAATAAAAATAACAAATTAAAAATGTCGGCCTGGACCAAGCAGGAGGAGGAAATTCCAGCCCCTCCGTGCCAGCTGCCACCGCAGGAAGGAGCTGGAGGTGCCCAGAAAGCGGCTGGTAAGAAATGCAGAGGGAAGGACACATCCTCACTGGAATGGCAGAGCTGGATCCGGCTTTTTTTGGCTGTTTTCTTCCCCCCAGTCCCCAATACCAGCGTTGGCCTGGCTGGAGCAGCGGGACAGGAGCCCTGGCAGGAGCTGGACGTGTCAGCCGGGCCACAGCGGGGGGACAGACGGGTCACGGAGCTCCCCACAGCCTCCCAGGAGCAGCAGCAGCAGCTCCGGAGCTCCCACGGGAGCTGGGGGAGGCAGGGCCGGGAGCGGGGATCCCGCCCGGGCCGCGGTGCTCTGCTGGGGACAGCCGGGAGCGGCGATTCCTCATCGCCGCGGGGCCTGCGGCTCCCCGGGAGGAAAGGACGTTCCCCATCCTCCCCTCCCACCAGGGACGGATTTCTTCCTCTCCGGGGCCAGCTGGGACCTCGCTAAACCCCAAATCCTTCCACAGCTCAGCGAAGGGACCTCGGCCGCCTCCCCAGGCACCGCTTTAATGCAGCGCCGGGGATTTGGAGCGGGTGGAAAAGCCAAAAGAGCATCGCGGGGCTCGGCTGGGGCTGCCCCTGCCCGGGCTGGGACGGGCCGGTGGCCCCTCGGGGCTGGGCAGGGCCGGAGCCGCCGGCCCCGCTCCGGGAGAGGCCGGCCCGGGGCGCCGAGAGCGTTCGGAGCGATGGACGAGACAAAGCGAGGGCGAGCAGACAGAAAGCTGCCCCGGATGGGCCGCGCGGGGCTGCGGGAGCACGGGGAAGGTGCAGCCTCTGAGCTCTGGCCCAGATTTGGGCAACGACCTCAGGCGCCGCTTTCATCTCGCTCCGTCTCGGCAGATCCGGGTGAAACGCGGCCCCGGTGCTGCGGGGTGCGGGGATGGTGAGTGGGAGCCGGGGCTGTCACCGGGGCTGTCACCGGGGCTGTCACCGGGACTCTCACCGGGGCTGTGCCGAGGCTGAGCCACTCCGGGTCCGGCTGCCCCAGGCGCCACCAGGTCGGGTGTCCCCAACACCCCTCACCCACTCACCCCACCCCGGGAGCACCCCCGAACCCCTGCTTGCTCTAAAAGAAGGGAGAAATGCAGAACTGAGCCCAACTCGGCTTTGCAGCACGGGGAGGAAATTTGGGCATCAGTGGGGGCTCCTCCACTCACCATCACCCCCCTCCTCACATCGCCGAGGGACGGAGGAGCAGCAGCAGAGCCCTGAGGCCACATCAGGAGACAGGAGCAGGAGCTGGAACAGGAGCCGGGGCAGGAGCAGCTCCTTTGGGGCCCAGACCCCCGGGATTCACCCCCAGCTCTGCACCAGCCCTGCTCTGCCCGTTTCCCCCTCCCGAGCCCTGCCCCAGCACCCATCGCTGGATGGGGCGAGTGTCAGAGGCCGGGCTGGCCCCGGCTGTGCCCGGTTCCCGCTGGGATTTGCCGGACGGGAGGAGAGCCCAGCCCGGGGAGGTGCCCCGGGTCACCAGCACAGGCACTGGAGGGCAGAGAGGAGGAAAACGGGAACCTGAACCCAAACCCCCGCTCCGCTGGTTTCTGGGCAGGGTGTGCAGTGGCCACAGGAGAAACACGCAGGTCTGGGCAGCTGCAGGGCCGGGCTCGCCACGGCCACGGCGAGCTGGGCAGCGCCCGTGGGGTCACAGCCCGGCCCGGGGACAGCGGCACTGCCGAGGAAATGCCCGGGGGGAGGCAGGAGGGCTGTGCCGACCCCAACGCCGTCACTGCCCACCCACACGGAGCATCCCCCCCATCCTCCCCGCACCCCTCCATCCCCTCCGCACACCCCTGCGGGCACCGAGCTCCTCCAGGACTTTTCCCACTTGGAGAAGCCCCTTCCCGCTCCCAGCGCCGCTGTTCCACAGCACACCCGGGGTGTTTCGGGGGCTCTGCTTGGCACATCAGCCCCGGGATCCCCAGCTCAGCCCCGGATCCCGTTTCCCTCGGCCGGACCCCTGTCAGGGCCGGGCGCTGATCCCTCAGCAGCGGCTGCAGCGTCCCCAGCTCGCAGGGAAAGTGGGAGGGGAGCCCGGGCCGAGCTCCCGGTTGTGAAATAACCCCCGGTACCTGCCCGGCTTTGAAATGCAAAGCGCTCGGCTCCGCTCGGGCAGTGCCGTTGTGGTCTGAGGCAAACAAAGCTCTCAATACAAACGGGCTGCAGTTGCTGATCAGGGAGCAGCTTCAGACCGACAGGCATCTCGCATGCAAATGGGATTTACCGCTAATTAAATGCACAAAGGAGATTTTTCCAGGCATCCAAGGTTGCTCCTGCGGAGTCTGAACTCCCACACGCGCACACACCCAGCGCCTCTGCAGAACGAGGGCTTTTTCTGCGCACAAAGCACTTCATTTCCCTGCGCGTGGATTGGGCAACGCTGCCATTCCCAGCTCCCTTCCCTGTCCCGCCGAGGGCATCCCGCTCCAGCGCCAGCCCTTGGGGCTCCCGGTTCCACCCCGGGTCGAGCCCAGCGGGAATCACAGCACTGGGGTGATTTCAGCACCTTTCCAGGTTCGGGGGAGCTGGCTGAGGTCTCGCAGGCGTTGGGCTCCTGCAGGTTTGGGAAAAAGGTTTTGGTTTGAGGGACAAGACCCACAAGGTCCCATCTCCCAGAGGGAACCACGAGGCCACTTGGTCTCCTGTCCCATGAGGACAAAGTCCCCTGCCCTGTGAGGATGAAGTCCCCTGACCTGTGAGGACAAAATCCCTCTCCCGTGAGGATGAAGTCCCCACTCCTGTGAGGATGAAGTCCCCTGTCCCATGAGGATGTCCCTCGGTGTGACCTGTGCCCTGCTCTGCTCCCGCAGAAAACGAGGACAGTTTGGCAGAGGAAAGCTCGGGATCAACGAGTGATTCCCTGAGGAGTGCTGCCATCCCTGCAGGCTTGGGGGACAGAGCACGAACGCTGCCCTGAGAGGGGGATGGATGTAAATCCCTGTTAAACTCACCTGGAACCGCGGCGGCTTCAGAGCGAGGAGGGGACGGCAGGGAAACCAGGAGGGCCTTGTCCTGGATTTGTCCTGCAGTGGTTTGAGCAGCAGAGCCCCCGGGCAGGACGGGGTGGTGAATCCAGCACAGCCCTGGCAGCACAGGCAGAGCAGAACCCAGCACTGCCAGGCCTCACCCTCAGCTCACCCACGGCCCAGGGGACAGCACAGCCGCTGTCACCCAGCCCCTCCGCTCCTCCCAGCACGCCCAGACCCCCAGAACACCACCCCCAACCCCAAACCTCCCCCTGTGGCTGCTCCCAGCCCTCCCCAACGGCTCAGCCACCTCCAGGCTGCCCAGTGGGGACACTGGACAGGGCATGGGATCCCCGAGGCCTGGCTCTGGACAGGGACAGGGACAGGGACAGGGCATGGGGATCCCAGGCTCTGGAGGGTCAGGGGGCCGCTGGAGTCACCCCACCCGTGCTGGTGAGGGGCAGCAGGGACAGCCCAGCAGTTCCCAGCCCCAGGGGGATGCAGGGGACACTCAGACCCCGCCACGTTTCACAACCCGAGCTCCCCCCGCTGCCAGCGCCCACATTCGGGGCGTGTTTGTGATGCCGAGTTTGTATCTCCTGCTCATCTCCGGCTGCAGCATTCCTGCTTGTTTACTGCTCCTCTCCTCTCCCCCCTCGCAGCATCCCAGCCCAGCAGAGGAGCTTTCGTTTCCCGGGGACATCTTGCATCCATTAGGACACGTTGTTACTGACTTACAGGGCTGCTCATTCTCAGGGTCCAATTCAGCCCTCAAAGCCACCAACATGTGCGCCGGGTGTTGCTCCATCCCTGCCAGCGGCCGAGTGTGCTCAGCAGGCACAAAGGGAGCCCAGATTTAAAGCCAGGGAGCTTTGGGACCTCTCTGCTCGTGCTCAGATCTGCAGCCCTTAAGGGCACCTGCAGCGGCGGCTCTGCGGGGGACGCGGCCGCCGCACCAGCCCGAACATTCGCCCTCTGCAAATGGGAAAATTCAGATGCAAAGCAGCTGGGGAGAGGCTGTGGGGTGACGGGGACACGCCAAGGGGTGGCAGGGACAGCGGGACCCCCAGAGCAGCCCCGCAGACGGAGGGGACAGCAGGCGGCAGCCCTCGGAGCAGGGGCAGGGTCGGGAGGAGCGATCGCGGTGGTTTGAGGAGCTGAGCTGCACCAGGCACCGCAGAGGGCTCCGTGGCTGGGCCCGGCTTTAGGGAGAACAGGTTCGCTGAATTCCCCATCGCGGGGATCTCTTGCTCCTGTGGTGCCCGGGAGGGCAGCGCCCTGCGCCGCTCCCGCAGCCCCGCCGCCTCGATATAAATATATATATTTATTATCTCTGTGGTGCGGCCAGAGCGAGCTTAGCTCGCCCCCGGGGGCACTGAGTCAGCCCAGACGGGGATTAAAGTCTGGCGGCTGAAGCAATCCCGGCCCCGGCTGCGGCCCCGCCCGCCGGGGCGCTGCAGCCCCCGGTGCCCGGAGCGCGGGGGGGCAGCGGCGGCCGCGGGGAGCCCGGGCCGGCCCCGGAGCCGCAGCGGCCCCGCCGCGATGGCTGAAGATTGGGAGGAGGCGGAGAGGCCGCCGGGGATGCGCTGGGTGCACCTGCGGAGGGAGGAGCGCTCCTGGCTGCGACCTCTCCCCGGTCCCAGGGGTGGGCACAGCCCTGGGGACGCTTTTTCCTCGGCCGAGAGTCGCGGACCCTGCACGGAGGGGAAAGAAACGGAGCTGAGGCTGCGGGTTCTACCCCAGCACTGAGCCGGGACAAAGCACCGCCCCCCTCCCACCTTCCCCAGCCCGGTTTTTGCAGGTCTGGGGGGCACTGGGGGCAGGACCCCTCCCCTGAGTGTCCTGGTGAGGCTGAGGCTCCCAGGGCAGCCCAAATCCCTTCAGAGAGGGATGGAAACCGCTGCTCTGAGGCTGAGGCCGTGCTCCAGACCATTGGGAAGGGGGCAGAGTGGGGAGCAGAGCATCCCAGCATCCCAGGAAAGAGCAGAGCATCCCCAGCACCCAGAGGGCTCAGGCAGCTCAGTCTTCCTGCAGGGACCCTGAATCCTGGGCATGGGCTCCAGACTGACCCTGAGTGCTGGGAATGGGCTCCAGACTGTCCCTGAGTGCTGGGAATGGGCTCCAGACTGTCCCTGAGGGATGAGGCAGTGCTGAGGCCCCTTTGGAAGTCAGGCTCCTCGAGTGCTGAGGAAAAGCCAGGAGCTGCTCCAGGAGCTCATTACCAGAACCAAACCCCAGGAAAGCCAGCCTTGGGCTGCTCTGAAACGCTGCTTCTCAGGCCATGGCCGAGAGGGACGTGAACTCATCACCAGGGTTTTGGAAAATGCAGATGAAGAGGAGCTGGGGCAGGACAGAGGCACCTCACTGCAGGCAACCTCTGATGAAAGGGCTCAACTCACCCTTGCCAGGGTCAGGTCACCACTTCACTGCCCCTCAGAGGCTTTGTCCTGGGAAAATCCCAACCCCAGCCACGGCTGGGAGCGCGTGGTGACATCAGACCCAGAGAGCCACCTGCTGATCCACACCAGGATGGGACAACAACCAGAAAGGTCCCTTTTGGCATTAAAAATCTACATCTCACCCTCGGAACAGCAGCCCCAAAAGCCTTTGGTTGGGGATGAACACCCCCAGATGCAGCAGAGGCTGAGCTGTTCATGGAGATCCAGGAGAGATGGGAGAGGCTCTTCCCAACACACAGCCAGCCCCTGAGAGAACTGAACAGCACCAAATTGTTTTTAAAGGCCTTGAAACAGCAGCTGAAAAAGCCAACGGGATCGTTTCCTCCTGAACATATTTGGGAATGTATTTATTTTATATCTCATTGAAAAAAGAAGAAATTCCAG
>VZTJ01003941.1:67498-104006 GCA_013397795.1 Orthonyx spaldingii
GAACCAAAAAAAGGAAAAAAAAAAAAAAAAAAAAAAGAGGGGAGGGGGAAAGAAAGAAAACAAATTTGAGCTGGGCCTGTTTTACGTGCAGTATTAAATCTCCAGCACACAATGAATCATGCAGTCCTCAGCCTAACAAGGAGGACTCCAGAAAGTCTGTAGGATGAAGGAGTCACTGGAGACTCCAAGAAATATGACAAGCTTGCTCCAAAGTGCACAGAAGGTTTTTTTAGTAAAGGAGAAAGAAAAGAACGAAAGAAAAAAAAAAAAAAAAAATCTCTGAAATTACAGCCCTACAACAGCTTCATTTGTATAATCCCTCTCGGGGCCAGGGGCTGTTTTGCAGCTCTCAACAACAGCAGCAGTGGATGACAGAGCCCAAGCGAAGGAACGTGGCTGTGAACTTCTGTCCCGGATGCAGCGCGGGCGGTCACGGTGGGACAGGGACTGCCCGGGCCAGGAGGAGCCCACAAGCCCCAGAGGAGCAGGGCTGCAGTCACCAAACCTGTTCCCGGCCCCAGGCAGCCGCGCTCGCCCAGCCCGGCGTGCCTGGGTGCTCCGGCTCGGCCCTCGCCCAGCGGGGGCACTGCCCCGGCACCTCCAGGTGTTCCCAAGCACCCAAGCTCAGCCTGCGCCCTGGGCTTCCCCTCCCTGGGCCAGCAGTGCCCTCCGTGGGACGGTGCCTCTTCCCAGTCCTCGTTGCTCCAGGGATGCTCCCTTTCCCTTCATTTATCCTGCTTCAGGCTCCCAGTCCCTCCTCTCTTCCAAGGAATTCCAGGAAAAGCCACTTTAACCTCTCAGGTGTGACCTTGCAGCCTCCAGCCCCGACTTCCCGGCTCAGGGCAGGACGGCCCAGGACAGGAAAAGCCTCGGGGAAGCTCCAGCAGCTCTGGCACGGCCTCTGCAGCCTCTCCCCGTGCTCAGGGTGTCCTTACCCACGGGCAGGAGCCACATTCCTGTCTCTGGGGCTGGAGATCCCCATGGAGGGAGCTGCAGGAGGATCCCTGGTGGTTCTGAGGTTGATTTTAGTCTGGAGAGAGGGTGCAGAGCCAAGAGTGCTCCGGGATCTGAGGAAACTGGGATCTCTGGCAGAACCAGAGCTGCTCCAGCACTTCCAGAGCCCGTGGAAAGCAGCAGGGAGAAGCAGCCACGGGCACAGCAGAGACCAGAGACCCCTGACCGTGGTCCCACCAAGGCTCCCCAGCCCTACAGGGATTTATCTGCTGCTGAAATCAGCCCCTCCTGCCCCACAGCAACACTTCCCTCTGTTCTCCAGAGTGAAACCTCGGGATCTGAAACAGCCACAGGCAGCTGTGGATCCTGGGAAGAGCAGCCCCTCCTGCCAGGGGCTCCTGTCCCTCTGTGCCCAGGCCAGGAGCAGCCCAGCTCCCGGAGTTTGCCCCCACGTTTTGGCCAGGCTGAGCCCAAACCCCGCAGTCCAGGGAATGCCACGCCTTGCCCAGTCCCACCACGCTGCAGCTGGGGCCGTTCGTCCTTGGAGCACGTGGAGGGAGGAGTGCACAAGTCAGCAAAGAGCAGGGCAGGTGCAGGAGGCTCTGGAAGGAGGGGCTGCCCTTTTCTGGGGTAGGAGAACTGCAGCAAGAAAAAATGAAATTGTCACTTGGCTCAGCCCAGCCACCACTCAGGCACTTCCCTCAGCACCATCTCAGGCCCTTCTTGGAGCTCCTTGGGGTGACTTTGATGCAGGATGGATGCACTGAGAACCCGGGGAGGGGCAGAGAGCTCAGCCCTGGGCAAGCACGAGCACAGCAAACTCATTCCCTGGCCTTTCATCTGCTTAATAACGCTCTCTGTGGCATCCAGAGAAACCTGGGGATGGCAGAGAATGTGAGCTCGTCTGAAACAGGAATCCTCCTTCTCCACGTGCTCCTGGCTGTGGCAGAGCTCAGGGAATCAGTGGGGACAGTGACCCAGGGAGCAGCAGAGCAGGCAGCAGCTGCTGTGCCACCAAAGGCCCCACGGTGTTTAATTCTCCTGCCGTGGTCGGGTGGGAAATGGGAAGAATTATTGCTCTGGTAACACCCAAAGGGTTCAGATCCAGGGAATAATTAAAAAAAACAAACCCCAAAGCACAGAAAAGCACCAAAAGGAGTCCCAGTGTCCATCTGTGGTCACCTCTGCACCCTCAGAGTGCGGGGCACAGCTCAGCTCCCCGGAGATGTGGCAGACCTGGGATGCGGGGACAAACATTTCTCCAAGCCAAGCCCAAATGCCCCCGTGCTGTCCCCTCTGGATGAGTAACAAAAACCCGGGGGATGCTGCGGGAGGGCAGCGAGAGGCAGCAAACCCCGGCTGGGTGGAAGGCGCGGCCCCAGCGGCGGCCCCGCTGCTCCGGGCGGTTCCCCGAGCCGAGTGTGACCTCCTCAGGCCGGCGGCATCACAACAGCCCCGGCTGCTCCCCGGGGCCGGCGGAGCCTGGAGAACATCCCCGAACCCTGCCGGCACAAACGGGGCCTCGGCCGCACCCCGCGGTCCCGGTGCCACCGAACCCGGGGACACCCGCGGGGTTCGGGAGCTCCTGCCCCTGCCCCGGGAGGGGAGGGGAGGCTCCGCAGGGAGCTGCCAGCTCGGGACTCAGGAAGGAGATCCTGGGCTTGTTCCTCCTCTGCATCTTCCTGGTTCATCCAGGACTCTTCCTGGGAATCTCCCCTGCTGTTTCCTGCCGTTCTGGGAGTTAAGGGGATGTAGGGACAGGGATGCTGCGGGAAGGGAAGGTTTGCAGTGCACGGAGTCCAGCAGGGACCTCCAGGGCCCTGAGGAGCCCTTTGCACACAGAAGATGAAGCCCCCAGGCCAGGAGCAGATCCAGAAGTCCCAATTCCCCCAAATCCATCTGCTCCAGCAGGGGACAGCAGGCAGGGACTGCACCCTTGCACTGCTGGAGAGGTTTATCCTATACCCCAATGATCAATAAGGCAGCAATCTGAGGATTTGGGCCTCAGCTCAAAAAGAGGGAAAGGTCCCATCGGTGGAGCTGAGGCCAGGGCTGCTTTTCCAAGAGAAGGAGCGAGCACAGCCCTGACAGAGCCCAGGCACCCCTGCAGGGCAGGGACAGCTCCTGCCTGGCTGAGGTTTGCACCAGCCTGTGAGCTCCCAGACACGGCCTCTGCCTCCTCAAACCTGGGGTTTGCCTGGCTGTCAGCTCTGCTCTGCCCTCGTGTGTGAGGGGAGGGGAAACCCGGCAGGGTCCCCAGGGGAGGGCAGCTGGAGCTGCTGCTGCTGCTGGGGGACTTCAGAGCGAGAGAATCAAAAGCAGGATTGGTTTTAACGCCTGGGGGAGAGCGAGCAGAGCAAAGCCAAGGGCACCAGAGGGGTTTGCAGGTCTGGGACATGGAGGACACTGACCCGTTGTGGCAGGAGCTGCTCCGTGTGGGTCACTGGACTTGCTGCCCCACTGACCCATCCCTCCTGGCCTGAGCTTGCAGAGATTTGCTGGTGCTGTGAGGGCACGAGGAAGAGGCTCCCGTGGGAAGCTGAGGAAGGCCCCTGGCAGACAGTCTGAGGTGCAGCACATCCTGCAGAGCCCAGTGTTTACTGAACTCTGCCCAGAAACGCCCCCCAGGCTGGGCACGGATCAGCATCACAGCAAGGCTGTAAATAAAAGTAGGAGTCCAGCTCTGATTCCAGTTTGCCCACTAACAACGTTCCCATTCACTCCAGGAACCGTTCCCAGGAATTGCTCCCATTTGCTGTCTGGCAGCTCAGGCTGTTTTTCCCCTCTGTTGAACCAACACTCCTGACAGAGCCGGGAGCCTTCCGGCTGCTCTCGGAGCGTGGAGATACAAAGATCCCTCGCCTTTCATCCCCTGCTCCAGCCAGACAGCCTGGCCAAAGCGGGGATCCTGGGGGATCAGGACTCCTGGATTCCCCCCTGGCCTTTCTGCACAGGGGGTTCTGCTGCAATGGGGGTTTGCCAGCCCGATAGGATCAGCCCTCGGGAGCAGCGTAACCACGGCAGGACAGCCCTGCAGAGGGGCTGTTCCACCCAAAAACCACAGCTCTGCCCCCGGGGTCGGGGCTGGGGAGCTCTGCCCCACGCTGGGGGCTCCCCCCAGGGCACCCAGAGCAGCTCCTGCGCCCAGGAAAGCCGGAGGGACCCCCAACGACGCCGTGGAGCTCAGCTCAGAACCAGCCCCGACTTGCCTGGGATTCGAGGCCTTCTCTTATCTCCGGCGGCCGCTCGGGCTCGTTGTGAAACCTCCCCGCTGGAGGTGTTACCAGCCAGGATTTACAGCTTCTGCAGTTTCCCTTTCATGGCTCCAGCTGGGGAAGCGCTGGCGAGGGATGAAAGGTGCTGCTGCGGGAGCCATGTCAGGAGCACTTCAAAGGCTCCCGAGACACTGGGTCGTGTTGGGATGCTCGGGATCCTTCTCTTGCAGCCACCCAGCACTTCCAGCAGCCTCTCCCTCCTTAAGCACAGCCTTAAAACCATTTGGAGACAGAGATGAGCACCTGCAGCTCAGCTCTGGAGCAGGAGCTGCCCTCAGGAGCCGCCAGCAGGTTTCTCGTCACACACAACCTTCCCCCTGAGCCCAGCCTGCCCCAAACCCTGCAGCCCCAGAGACAATTAAATCCCAACTGGCTCAGGCCAGGGCAGCAGCCACTGCAAACCTGGGAGTTTCATGGGAAAGATGAGCAAGTTTTGCCCATAAGGGAAGTCTGGGCTGGAGGGGGAGGCCAGAAGGGGCCTGAGAGGGGATTTTGGACACTGATCCCTCTGGGTCACGACCCCCTCGGGCGAGTCACACCATGAGAGGCTTTGCTCGTGCATCCCTCACTGCCCTCTGGCACAAAAGGATCTCAAACTCCCCGAGCTGGGCTGTCACACCCTGCTGCCTGGAGGGACCCAGGGACAATCTCCATCCTGTGAGCTGCCTGCAAGTGTGCAGAATTTCCCTCCTCGAGGAACCTCACGGAGAAGAAGTCACCCAAAGGTCAGAGCAGCGTTGTTTCACACTCCTCCTTGAGTGCTGACTGGCTCCAAGGCCACAAAAAGCTGGGAAATTAAAGCCCCAAGAAGAAATCTCACCCTGAACACTTCAAACCCACCAGGCCCATGCAGGGAGCCTGCAGTAAAGGTCCCTGTGCTGTTGTGGATCTGATTCCTGGGTGAGTGGGTGCAGCAAGATGAAGAGCCAACCACTGCCTTGAAAAACAACCAAACACAGACTGCAGGAACTCCCAGTCCCTATGAGAGCTATTGCCTGAGGAAATTAAAACTCAGAAGTAGCTGAAGCAGCACATGCCTGCCCACACCTTAAACCCCCAAAAGCAGGAGCTGTGAAAGCTCCCAGCGTTTTCCTTGCACGGGGCATCCTGGCTCCTGTGCCAAGGTGATGCCACCTGGCAGCCAAGCAGCAGCTGAAGGTGTCCAGGTGCCCTGAGTGACAGAAAGGACAGCACAGGCTCCATCCTCCAGCTGTGCCCCAAACACATCCAGCAGGAGCCCACGGGTCCAGATCAAACCCCCAGGTGGGATGGAAAAGCTCAGCTCTGGGATGGAAAAGCTCAGCTCCGAGGCTGAACGCGCACACAGCCCCGTGGCCCTGGTGGAACTTCCCTGCCAGCAGCCAGAGGAGCTGACAAACGGAGTCACCGTGACCAGCACTGCCGACAAAAGCCAATTTCCTCAGGGCTCGTTCCTTGTCCTCAGCAGCCTCCAGGGCAGCGACCTCAGCTCCCCTCTGCAGCCCAGGACAGGAGGGGCAGCAGTGCTGGGACTCGTCTGGAGCCACACTGAGAGTTTGGGCCAGGGCAGGTTCAGCAGCCGAGCTCTGCCCTCCAGAGGGTCTCCACTCAGCTCTCAGGGGGAGATGACTTTCCATGGTATTTTAAGTTGGTAGCTACAGATGGGAAATACGACCAGAATTTTCCAAAGGAAACGATTGCTTTGAATTTTTGAAATGAAATGAAAAAAAAAAAATCTATCAAGGAAAGGGGAATAATTCACCCTGCATTTTAATGACCCTACATTTTCACTACAAGTGGGAACAGCCTGACACAAGCAAGAAATGAACTCATGGCCTCTAAAGTCAACTCTGGAGATCCAGATCATCCTAGTCCTCATTAGGCTCTTCCCAACAAGACACCACCAAAACAACCTCCAACAGCAGGAGCTCCACGTGGCTCCACAGGGCCCAGCTCCTCTGCTCTGTGTTTAAAGGCAGCAAAGCCTCGGGCAGAAAATGGTTCACGAAGACAACTGGGGGGGTCTTCATCTTCTTCCTGGCATCCCACAACAACGGCAGGAGCACCCAGGAGCTGGAGTTCCCCTGGGAGAGCTGTGTGCACACAGCAGCTCGTGCACAGAGCAGCTGGGAGAGGCTGTTTGGAGCTACTGGGCTCCCTGCAGGAGGCTGGAGCTGCTCTGCATCAGAAACATCTGGATAAAGGCAGCAGCAAAGTCAGGGAAGCCAGGGAGGAACAGGGGAAGCTGCTGAGGATGGAGGGTCCTTGATGGGGGGAATGGGGAGCCAGGACTGACCCACACCAGTCCATGTCCCTCTGCAAACTGGACAGGAGGAAGAAAACCACAAACAACATCTGTCTGCCTCTGCTTCTGCTCCCAGTCCAAGCACCCCCTTCCTATAAAACCCTGAGCAATCCCTGTCGCTGGTGCAGGGTCCCATCTCCCCGGAGGGAAGGCTGGGGATGCTCCTGGGATCAAAGCAGCCCCGGCTCCCTCCCTGGCAGCCTCCCAGCCCTGCTGCTCCTGTGTCTGACTGCTCACAATCAGCGTCTGAATCACACACCATGCACAGCTCTGCCCAGAGCTCAGCCCATAAACGATTCCTGCTCTCCCCACACTCCCCCGGCGCGTGGACAGCGCCGTTTGAACCAGCGCTGCCTTCAGACTCATTAAGAGGAGCAGTATCACTTCAATCAGCCTCTTTAAAATAAGAATTCCGTGTGCAAACTGACAAAGTCATTCCCTGGGTCCCGCCAAGCCCTTTGCCGTAGGCGCAGGAGCTGAGACGTCCCTTAGCATCAATTTTGTTTGTTTATTTATAAAGTTCACGTTTGATCTTTGTTTAGCAACTGTTTTCATCTCCCTGGCCAGTGGTGAGAACACAGCAGTTCTTCTCTTGAGTCAAAGAATCATGAGTTCTCTTTCCCCAGCTCTGGAAATCCTCCAGCATCAGCTTGGAGAGCTCATCCCCAGTTCAGCCAGGCCAAGAGCAGGAGGCTCCGTGGGGAGAGGAGCTGCTCACCCTGACTGCTCACCTCTGCCAGTTACAGCCTCTGGATGCCACCTTAAACTGAGACTTTTCAGAAATCACCTGGTGACCAATCCACCTCTGACTGAGGTTCCTTTGCCATCACGACTCAAACTCACTCAGTCACAGCTTCTGGCAGACCTGGACAAACACTAACCCAGGTTAAAGCACTTTGGTACTGCCTGAGCTGCTGCATTTTCTTTCCTGGGAGGCTCAACTGCTTCCAGTCTCACCCCTCTGCCTGCAAAGCTCAGGACACCCCACAAACCCAAGCACTTGGGAGGGAACCATTCCCCAGATCCAGGGAATTTTGCTTTTGCAGAGTGGATTCAGTGAAGCAAAGGCCTCGAGAGCAGTTCCTAAACTTTTGAGATTAAAAAGCCTCATGGACCATTCCCATTGAACACCATCCCCTGATTCAGGTCAGCCCATCAAAGGCTCCCCTTGGCCTCCTGTGATCCACTGAGAAGAATTTGGTAGCCACCACAGTCAAACACATTCTTGATTAACTCCCCACATCCTCCTTTCTTCTGGATACTTTCAGAAACAGCAAAAGCATTCAGCTCATCCTCAGCTTTCAGTGTCCAAGAGCCCTCAGGCAACCACGTCGAGCAAGTTCCTGTTCCACCCCAATGAATACAAAGGTTTGTCCAGATTTCTTCTCCCTTTCATAAAAATCTCCACCACCCTCTAACAAATTATTTTATTCCTACAGCAGGAAGTGAATCCCTCAGAGACACTCCCAGGGTCTGCTCAGCCTTTTAACTTCTGTATTTTGCTGCTGTTTGTAAGGAAAACGAGTTCAGGAAACAATCAGAAAATTGTTTCTGGAATTTCCACAGCACAATTAGCACAACTTTGGGCAAACAGTGAGTTTTAACCTCTTTGCAATGAGAAAATCGGACCTTTGGGAGGAAGGAGGTGGCACAGGGAGAGCAGAGTGGTCAGGAACGAGCAGGGAATGTTCAGCCTCACCAGCTGCCCTCAAGCTCTGAAAATCTCCACATTGCTCAGTCAGCAGCTCCACAGAACTGTTTGGCCCTGGGCTCCACAGCTTTCTCTGGAGCCCAAATCCAGCTGGGATGTCCAGGAGGAACCTGAGTCACCTGGGCTGTGACAAAAACAAAACCTGGCAAAAATGCAGAGGTCATTAACCAGGTAAGAGCAGCAATCAGGATTCACACAAACGTCCCCAGACATTTCCCTGTGGGGCAGCAGCATCCCAGCTCCAGCATCATCCCAGCTCCACACCTCCCTGTCGGGGTTCCACACAGGGAGAGGCTCCTGCATCCCTCCCTCATGGATTCATGGGACCCAAGACTGCAAATCTCCTGCAAAACCACCTCTGACCTCACACCTCAGCCAGTAAAACCAAGGGATCGTGGTTTGGGCTTTAAGGGACCTTAAGGTGATCCAGCTCCAGCCCCTTGCCATGGACACACAGAAATACAAGATTTTTCATCCTACCAAGGCTTGAGTTGCTGCATTTGCTGCTCCTTCCTGCGCAAGCTCCAGCTCAGCTGATGGCATCCCAGATTACAGGCTCCAGGAATGTCTTCTGGATTCCACAAATTTCCTTTCAGAAACAAAAATCAGAGCCCAGCTACACCCCAAACACTCGGCAGACAGACGAGAGAGGGAGGGGATAAGGCTTGGGAAGCTGGGGAGAACACTTCCAGTGGTGGCTGCAGGTCCCAGCTCTGCACAGCCAGGGCCTCGTGGGCACCCTCAGGTTAAACCCAAGGCTGGGAGGGCTTTGCTGGACTGATTTAAAAGCAAAAGGCAGTAAAGAAACACATCTGAAACTCAGGACAAGAGCACTGAAATCCAGGAATTCTGTAACGGGATCAATTCAATCTCAGCTCCTGAAATGGCCACTCAGGGTGTAAAGTTGAACCAAACTTGAGAAATCATTTTGAGGTCTTTTTAATCAAGTCTCACACATCTCTGAAAACCTGGATTCCCTAGAAAAACAAGCGACCAAGATTTGTTCTTATCTTTCCACTTAAAATCTGAAAAAAATCTCACTTCTCCTAAAGAAATTGTGGAAAGTCGTAATTTCTCAACGTGTTCTTAAATTGAAGGAAATTCTTAACTTTCAGGGGCACAACAGCTGGTTATAATGTTAGAAATGACACTAATTCTGCCCTAAATCACATCACCAGTGAAAAGAAACCAAACCTGAAGGCAAAAAATGGAGAATATAATTACTAATAAGTTGTGTTGGGCAGTTCAGCCCATCACCCTGCAGTCCTGGGTTACACATGAAATCTCCAGAAATAAGAGAAAGATCTGCATGGTAGTGAAAATATAATTTTATTTAACAATAGCTGCCAGCAGTATACTGGTGTATCTGTAAAAGATGTTCCAGAAAGTGAAAGACAAAAGCAAACTACAACAAATTGTATCAACTCTTCAAGTATTTCTGCAAACCACGCTCCCATCCTCGATGTCCTGTCTCGGGAGTCTCCATTCCCTCACCCTGCTCCCACCCCCTCCAGAAATAAAACACAAGAGCTGGTGGCACAGGCTGTGAGGCAGAGGGAGCGTTTTTCACTCGGGTACAGCCTTCTCCTGACAAATATTCCCTGGATGTGTTCAGATGGCTGTGAGTGGCAGAGTTGGCTGCCCTTCCCCACGTTTTGTTCTGCACCCCGATAGGCATCGCTGGCTTTGGCTCCAGCAGCTCCCATTTATTCCTGTCTCTGCTCCTTTGATACCAAATGCTAATTTGCTGCTTTAGCATAAAAATTTGATTACATCTCTCTCCTTATCACGGAGCTGCACGCAGCTCTCGATCGGTTTGGACATGCCCACTGCGGAGAAAACTCCGATTTTATGGGAAAACACAAACCCAAAAGCTGGGACTGCCCGTGTGGGACATCCAGGGAAGCTGTGGAGGGGCTGGAATTGTTCCATGAGTCTTCACACCTTTCATTCACCAGGCAGCCTTTCCACAGCAGGGATCTCTTCAAGAAGGAAAGCTTTGTTAAAGGTGAAAAAATAATAATGCATCTAGGATAATCTGTTCTCCCACACAAAAACAGGGTGCAGGTGATGGATTTTCCCTTTGTGTTCAGGAAATACACCAGTCACCTGTTTTAATGCGAATTTAAGCACATTTCAGCTTGAGAATAAAGTAAGTTATTCAGCATGCTAATACATGCAACCAACTTGCAAACTGGAATGCCTACTTGAAAGGGTAACTGCTGTTTTTAAACTGGAGAAGGGGCTAGAAGCAGCATTTTAAATTTAAACAGGGGGTAGATTAATTGCTGTTTGATGAAATTAAAAATGCATTTAAAGATCAGATTGCAAACAAGTTGACAGAAGTCAGGAATTTACATAGTTATGAAAGGGCTTTTTTAATTAGCGTGGAGCTGGTGATTGGGGCCAGATGAAAGTGCTGTGCCCACACCAGACGCTGCCGTTCCCCGCTGCTCTGCCGGGATCACCTACGGAGCTGGGAGCTGCTCCTCTCACCAGGCTCCTGCTCCCTCCCCGAGCCAGGAGGGGCTGGGCAGCTCCCGCCACAACAAAACTGTGCAGCAGGAAGCCTGAAAGACACCCAGGACAGTCACCAGAGCCAAGCTGGTGCTCATTGGAATTCCATCTCCGAGGGAAAGGCTCCGCTGCGCCGAGAGAAGAAACTCACTGGTCACAGACAGAGCCTGAACTTTGTTTACAAGCTCTCAGACACAATTAGAACACTGAGAGGGAATGAGAATGGTTTGGAGGCTGCCTGAACAGCAGAGGGGATGGATTATCTGCAGAAGGAGCTGATGTTTGAGGAGGCGGGGTTTGTGTGCAGAGCTCCTGGCTGGGGGTGCCCTGAACTCTGCACTCCAGGAAAAGGAAAGCTTTCACCTGGACAGGGAGCAGGGCCTGACTCCCACAACCCTTCCACACAACTTCCAAGGGCCATCCTCATCTGGTTCTGAAAGGAGAGCTACAAACTTAAAAGTTAAGCCCACACTCACATTGCTTCCTACAGCTTTGTGAACTACACGATGGCAAAGAGCACCAAACCAAGAGTTTGGGTTTTATTTTCACCCTATGTGTCATTAAAAATGCTGCTACCTAAATAAAAACGTCATTCCTTTTTCTAGATGTCACGTTGTAGCAGAGACTGAGGCCCTACAGAGGATTCTTATGGCTGAGGAACTTTATTCAGGAGGGGAACGTGACATTAGAATACAGTAATTATTAAAGGGTTACAGTTAAGGTTTTCCTAACCAGGTCACTCCCCAGGATTTTCCCTCTGTGCCTAAACATTCCTGTAACAAATCCGAACAGGAATTAATGTATCTAAGAGAGTTGCCTTTGAAAGAGACGTGACAGGATTGCTGACTGCCTTTACATTGGAATTCTAGCTCTAGGAAGGCAAGGCACCACAAGCCAGCTATACAAATGTGGATCTGGTTCTCTACCTCTTCTATGTCAGACTAACTCCACGGGTATATAAAGTAGCAAAAGCAGGATGCTTAGCAAAGTCAGGCTGGTTTTCAGAAAGCCAGTGCTTACCAAAAAAAAAAAAAAAAAAAAAAAAAAAAAAAAAAAAAAAAAGTGTATAAAAGTGTTTATGTGAGCATTTCCACGTTATTGCAGAATGTTAAATATTCCAAGAACAACCTAGCAGGAATAGCACTTTCCAGCTTCTAAAATCAGTTAAATATAAAAGTATCTTTACAAAAAAATAGGCATATAAGTCTAGCATTCTTTGGAGTTGTTTATGATGGTCTTTTAAAAATAACCTAGCAGTTTATTTCGTGCATCAAAAACATTAATTTTAAACAACAAAACTATTCCCTGGTTTAGAAACATTTGAAAATTGCTTTTAAAAAAATTGTAGTGCTATTCCTCAGTGTTGCTGTAAAAAGATTTAAGTATAGTAGTGCAATGATTGTGAGTATGCAAAACTGCAGTCCAGGTGCACAGACAAACAGTGGGGATAAATTCAACGGAAAGGACTGGATTCCACCCCCATTTCTTTACAAAATTCCTTTCAGGAAAAAAAACCAAACCAACCCACTATCATTTAAGGCAAATGTTCTCTTTAAAGGTCACTTTAGCTTTCTTCAGGGAAGAAAGGGCATAAAAAAGTTCCCATTTGATGGCTCCCAGGCCATTTTGCATCACCAATCATTGCACTGCTCTTCCCCACCCAGAGTTACCAGCTAGGACACCACAGTTTCCATGGACTTGGTGTAGGACAGAACAGATTTGTTAAGTAAAAATCACCAAAAATACCTATACAAAACAAATGCTCTTAACTACCAAAATGAAAGCCACTTGCAATTCTTAAGGTGAGCAGAGGGCAGCTTCCAATTCTGCCGTTTCCTGATGGGAAATCCTGACAATTATTTGTTTGCTGCAACTCAAAATTCGGGACAAATGCAGGAGTTTAGATCTCCTCAAGCTCTTGAAGACACAATAAACATCAGCTCTGAGCTTTGAGCTTCCTGCCCCAGCTCTCAAGCCTGAATTCAAACTTCCCTGATGCTGAGGTCATTCAAATCCAAGTTTCCCATTGAGTCCATTCTCAACCATTACTGTGATTTCAAAGAGACTTAAAAAAAAAAAAATACAACAAAACAAATCAACAAAACATTGCCAAATATTTTGCAAATGGCTCTTTTGGATACTAAGTTCCCTTCTCTATGTAAATAGGATAGACAGGCAGGTACAGTTCAATGTGTCACAGGTATGACAACTGTGTACAGATCGTCTGGAAAAGCAATAAATTCCAAAATACATAAATATTCCTTGTACCATACAGTGAGACAGGATCCTAAACCAATTCCTGGACAAATCATGAACCAAATGTTTACAGAGAAAAGCAGCAGGGGCAAGACAACCCTTCACACTGAAGAATCCAGAGTCACCCCAGTGCCACAGGAACACGACTGCATCGATAATATTCAAAGGCTGTGAGAGGAGGTCAGGAAAAACAAGCCTGTAATTAAGTCTGCAAACTTTAGGTAATTACTGTACCTGGTCTATCCACCGTGACTTTGAGTAACTGCAGAGTTCATGCAAAAAACAATTGCTATTTGATATGAAAAGAGAAGTCTGTTAGAAGCATTGTTATGGGATATGCAGGGCGTCTTCCTTCGCAAGTGCTGATTACTTGGTGAGTCTCTTGGCTACATCACTGTAAGCTATTTCAATCTCCTTGTCCCCAGGGCAGGTGTTGGTGAACTCATCCCTGCTGTAGGCATTGGTCAGGTATCTCCAGATCCCTGTCATCTCCTTGGGAATCTCGAAGTTCCGGTATTTTTTGGCCACCACCTGGAAGGAAAGAATTGCATTATGAATTTGCATCCTTCAGCCTAAAACACTTTTCCAGCCCTGGTCACTCTCTTGTGAAGCTATCCTTTCGACTGGACAATTGGAAACACTCCTGAAGTTTCCAGCAGCTGTTCCTGAGGGATGCTCCTGGTCCTGTTCCTCAGGGATGCTCCTGCCTCGCTCCCTTTGGGGTTGTCCTCACCCGAGGAAATTCAAAATTCTTCTGCAGCCAGGCAGAAACTGAGCCTGTGGCTCCACCTGCAGTACAGCACTGACAGGGATCACTGCAGGCAGGGAGAGGCATCAAACCACGCTTTTGTGGGCACATCTGCACTCCTGTGGTTACCCCAGGACGCCTCTTCCAAGATTCCAACTTGGTGTTTTTATACAATCCCTTTATTTCACACTGTCTCATTTGCTTTGTTCTGGAGCAGTTTCCTGTACAGAAGTGAGCAGACACCCACTTCAGCCATCACCTGCTCACTTGATCTTCCCCCTCCTCCTTCTTGTGAGCTCTGCACTCCCTGTGACCACGGGCTCTGTGCAGGGAAATGGGGTTTGGCTCGTGCCATTCAAATCCTCTGCAGCCCAGCCTGCCCACAGCTCCACACCTGCACCAACTCCACTGCTCAGCCTCACAGCCCTGGGGAACGACTCAAACCTCGCACCATTCCAGGTGTTAACAGTGCAGTTAAGCTGAAATCAGCTGGGCTCAGGAATATCACAAACCATAAATGTTTTATCCAGTATTGTCCCTGAAAAGCCCCGGGTTTCACCTTGACAATGTGCAGTTTGGGCAGCAGGTTGCAGTCGGCCAAGGTCATCTCGTTGCCATCCAGGAACTTGCGGGTGGAGACCGTGACGTCCTCCAGGCTGTTCTCATCGATCTCGTCGGGCAGGGGCGAGTTCAGGTACTCATCCAGCTTCTGCAGGGTTTTCAAGAGGCCACGTTCTAAGGCTGCACAGCAAGGGACAGTTTGAACAACAAAAAGCCACAGCCACACAAATTTCAAAACACATTATCATTTGTAAACGGAGAGTGGTGACAGATCTGGAACACAAACCCCACGTCCCTGTGCTACCCAGAAACACTGGAAGGTTTCTAACCCTTGGTCACTTTTTGTGGCCTGAGCTGCCTCTGTGGTCACCAGAACACTGAAACTGGAGCAGAATCCCTCTAAATAGCCCACATATGCGGGTTATTTAAAAGCTGGCTAATACAGGAGTTTGCACTCATTTAAAATACTGTAAGACCGTCCACAAGGGTTTATTTTTGGTTTAAAAAGTGGCTTATGTCAGTTTCTTAAGACTGTGCCTAACTGGCTTAAACTGATTAGAATTAAGCTATGCTGGGGTTTATATACATTTAAACATAATCTGTTTAATGTCACATGCTCAGCAAACAGCCCTGACCAAACACAGAGCTCCCAGGAACACAGCAGGATGTGGAATGCAGCAGCAGAGGGCAGCACACCCCATAAAATCCCCATTTATTTCCCAACTGTTTACAGATATTTTGCATCTCTCCGTTTGAAATGCAGCAGAAAGGAATCCTGATTCCCTGAGTTGGGTTTTCCCTCTAAGTTCTCTGAGGACAAAATTGATTTGTATTGAACTACTTAAAGGCCAAACTGTGAGTTCTTTACCACTTATTGATCTCTCATGTTAAATCTCCTGTTTTCCCTCCACACAGAAAGGTTTTAATCCTTTGACACAAACTAAGCTTAGCTCAGAACTCTGGATGGGAGCCCTCAGTCCTAGAGAGGTGAAATAAGTGCAGCAGATGCACAGAAATTCATCCACTGGGACACGACACAAACTCTGCCTGAAATTTGCTTCTGGATGTTAAAATATTTATCCTTCATTCAAGAGTTTTGAGTGGCTGTTGCACAGACAAGATCCAGTCCAGGGATATTTACAAACCTTGCACACTCCACTGAAATTCTGACTGAACTGAAGTTCTCTTTCAAATGTTGAAATCTCTGACATTCAATTTAAACAAGATTTAATTCATGGGACTTTCAAATGTCCACCAACATGCAGCTAAATCTGTCATGAGACACTTCCCACAAAGCTGCTCTGAAAAACACAAGGCAGTGGCAGCAGGAGTGCACTGCCCCCCCAGTGACCCACCTTCGTTAGCTTCTGGTCTGGAGTTCTTGATAAATGCAGAAAATTTGGCAAATATATCCATTCCAGCAGTGTTGGATTCTGGGTGCTTTGGTGAGAGTTTCAGGTACCTGAAAAGCAGAAAGGAGCAGATCTACAGCACATTTAGCAGAATGATGCTCATTTTCTATTAACTAGCACAAAATGGCCCTTTGTGAAAATATTCTACATCATGTACATTTACTAATTCATCCTTGTTCAGACTTGCTGCTGAAGTGCAGTTCACACAATTCCATTTAAGATTTTTAAGCCCAACACTTTCCAGGGGGACCCCAAAGCACATTCCTGCTCTCTGAATCAGACATTTGCTACAAGCAGAGTGTCTGAGGCAGCCCAGGGTCACCAGAGCTCCCTTCACCCAGTGCTGCCAAGGGGGCACATCACAGATCTGGAAGCAACAATACAGAGTTTTTCCATTTCAATCAATATCAGCTGTTCCAGAGAATTATGGACTCCACATCTTTTAACAAAAAACCTGAAGTCTTGCCATGCTAAAAAGACAAAACAGTTCAGTCTGTGAAAGGCAGTGTCTGGGTCTGCCTGCCAGCTGAAGAGTGGAAAGCCAAGAGTCTGGAGAAAGTTTGAACACATTAAAACAGATTCTCACTGTAGTTTAGGACTGACTTTTGTACAGCAGACTCATCTTCATTTGCATTATTTGCATTATTGGGACACGTCACGGGAACAGCCTGTGCCTGTCACCACAAGGAAGAGTTTGAAAGTGCAGGAAGGATGACAGGGCTATACAAAGGATAATTTTAAAATAAGAGAAAACAGTTTCTGATATCAAGATGAGGGAGCTGGGCGGGAGGAAGGTATGACAGGCAAGAACTACCTTCCATGTCTTCAGTTTACTGATGCTGAAGAACACCTTAATTAGGGCAGCAAACCCCTGTGAGAACTGTGCCTGTCTGAGGTGACAGATTATCACTGTAACACTTACTTGGGTGGGGCCAGAACATCCTCCAGGAACTCTTCAATCTTGTTCACATCCGTTCTCACCTCCCCGTTGTATGTGATGAAGGGTGGGTGAGTGCCTGGAGCCAGGTTCTGAAGGTCTGCTGGTTTTCTGGGGGGAGATGCAAACCAATGAAGAGCAAGCAGGGGACACAATTTCACTGCTACGACCACAAAAGCACTGCTGAGGTTTTCACACCCTCAGTTTTAAATAGACACCACCAGTTTTCTTTCTAAAAAGTGAGTTTACAATTAAACATTTTAACTACACTTGCTAACAATTAACTTAAAACAGTTAAAAACAATTTCCTCCTACCTCTGGCTGTGTTTATTCTCAAATCAATACAACGTTGACTAGAAGAGGGATATATAACAACACACAGCACACAAACACTGTCCCTCTTTCCCAAACCCCACAGAACAGTTTATATATAGCATAATCTGTGATAATCCTCCCCCTTCACACAGAGCTGCTCTGGAAATAAGCAACTCTGATACCACACAGTGCATAAACCATTTATTATGTGCCCAGGGAGTTTGGTTCCAGGCAGGCTGACAGATGCTTAAACACCATGTTTAAAATTATGCTTCAGTTTCCTCCAGTGAAAAAAAGCTGTTTACAAAGAAGAGCAGCACACCTGGGAGAGGAATCCCCACGTCAGACATGAGAGGAACAGCAACAGCCTGAACTCCTCAGTTCAGTTCCTCGTGTCCTGCCCCATCCCAGGGACTGACCCCGACAGGACACAGTCCAGGGGTCCCTGACGGGACAGTCCCATTTCTGTCAGAGCAGCCTGGCCACCACCTCCCGCTGGCCCAGCCACGACAAACACTGGCCCAGCTGAAGACTTTGCCAAGGTAAAGCTGCCCCTTTGCTGCTGTTTGAACAAATCCAGACTGGACCATGACCCTTGAACTGGGATTGTGCCTTGTCCAGCGTGGCCGCGTTCCTGAGCCAGCTCCAGGCACCCAGGAACTGGATTTACTGGAAACTGGAACTGCAGTTCAAGAAATCCTCCTGACAGCCCCAGACAGGGAAACTGAACTGGAAACATCCACACACCCGGTCCTGCAGGGCAGCAGGAGAGAGCAGCGTGTTCAGGGAGAGCACTTGGACTCCAACTGAGCACAGTTTACAAGTTTGTTTTCCATTTCTTACAAAATTAAGAACCCCTGCCAGAATTTCATGTCCTGCCCACTGCTGCCCCTTTCACAGTGTAAGTCTGAATGAGAGAAGTGATTTTAATACTTTAGAATATTCCACACCCTGCTTTAAGCCAGGGGATGGAAATCTTATGAATACAAGAATTTAACTGTTTTCAATTTTTAAGCTTCCAAAAAGTTATTTCTCACTAAGGGTTGCCACCACTCTCTCACTTTTAGGATTTAAAGTCTGTCATCGGGTAATGCTTTAAGGAGCTTAACACTTCATTTAAATACAGCTTTGTAACTCCCAACAATTAGAGGAAGTCATCGTGGCTCCCTTCCAACTCCCCATGTTGGCCAGATAAAATTCCTCAAAAGGAATGTTATTTCAAAAACAAACACGGGCACGACCACCGGATCTGCAGGGACACTATCAAAGGCAAGCTTCAGTTCAGAAACAGATCATTCCACAGAACCTCTCCAAAGAACCAGAGTGCACCTCAGAGCACTTTATTAATGCAGCCAGACCACCTGCACCCTTCAAGAGAAAGAAAGCAGAGATTAGGATCCCACAGCCCAGGCCCAAACATAACGCGGGGTTTGACTTGCAGTTTGCTGCTCCTGCAGGAGATCACAAACAAGCCCTGGTTTGTGGTACCACAGCCTGAGCCACAGCCCTGGGAGCACAAACACACAGGAACAGCCTCAAAAGGCTCCGAGTACAAATTCCCTTAACAGTCAAACAAGGAGGCAATTAATGTAACAGTGACGTTTTACTTCAGAGATAAAGCTGGAGAGCTTAAAAAACAACCCAACCCAAACAAAAACCTCCTTTCATAACCACTCCAAATAATTCCAAGATGGTTTGTGCCTACCCCAAAGTTTACCAGGGGTTTTGGAGGCAGGGCCACGTTGATTATCTGGCCACCACTACCCCCGGAATTAAGGTGTGAACACCTCATAGCTTTGCCACAAACCAGAAGAGCAATTAGCATGCAAATTATTTCTTGTCGAGCAGACAAAATCCAGCCCCCAAATGTAATACATTTATAAATGACACAAGTACTGCGATGAGTATCTGAAGAGTAACGTGGGGAAGAGTCAGCAGTAAAATCCCAGTTCCTCAGAAGTATTTCACACTGCTGAAGCTGGATTCACCTCTGGGCAGCCTTTAATATTTAATATTGTTATTTAAGCTCTGTCTGTCAAAGGAACTGCAAAAACTCAAAGTGAAGACGTTTCAAACAGGATTTCAGAACTCAGCTGAAGGCAAGCTGGCCCTGAATGTTGTTCCAAGCCCAACAAATGGTTTATGCACTGCAGCTCTGCCCTGGCCCCCAGAACAAGCCAGAGCTCTGAGCACTGAAATGCTGCTGCCCAGAAGGGGAAGAATGAAGGCTCTGTGTGCCCAAAGAGAGGGAAGAAATGCCTGATTCCTTGCAGAGGGTGGGACAGCCCTCCTCGTTTGCCTGTTGCACATTTCTGTGTGTTGAGAGCAGAGCTGAGAACTGCAGAATGTGCCTTTGTTAGTCCAGTGCAATTATGGAGGGGAAAAACACAGCACAGAGTCAGGCAGACCAAAAAATCAGTTTTTCCTGTGTCCCAAGTCCTTCATTGTGAACTTTTGTACCCAACCATGACCTTTCAAGCCTCACAAACAGGCAGAAGTGGCCTTGCTGCTGTGCAGCAGTGACGTTATGAGGCAGGGCCAAGCAAAGCCTTTTCTCTTTTTTCGGCCAACAAAATAAATTCAGTTGTTTAAAACAATTCCTGCTCTGCTCTTCAAGTTTGTGTCTAACAGGAACAAAGAGCAGAGGAGATAATTGCTTGAATAATGTGCTTGTAAAAGCAGTTTCCTGTGACAATATGAAGGCACCACCAAACACCTCTGATCATTCTGGCAGTGATAGCAAGGGAAAACAGCTCCATCTGATATCAAGCATTTGCTGTTGAGCACTGAGCTGGATGGGACATTCTGCAAGTTACACTGCTCTGCCACTGGGTATTGACCAATCCACAATGCAAAGTTGGATTTATGAACATTTAAACAAAGTCTAGAAGGAATTAGGTTTGTATCAGTATCTATTCCAACCTGAATTAGCTTCAGTGCTCCTTTGTTTCCTTTCCCAGAGAACCCCTCCAGTGCACAACACAAAGGTGGTTTATTTGACCTATTCCCCTGCAGATTTTTAATTCTGCACTTATTTTGTGTTTCCCCCTCCTCAACAGAAAAAAAAAAACCTGAAAGAAAGCTTTCCTTGTGTAACGAAGGTCAGCTTTAAACATCTGCAACCAATTTATACGCTAGAAGTTAGTCTTACATCCCATTCCCCCATCCAATTAACTCCAAGTTGCCAAGGGGACACAAAATAAAGCCAATTCATCAGGAATATTTGGCATTTTAATGATATCTAAACTGCTTCAGCAGTAAAATATCTTCTCCTCCTGCCCCCCACCCCAATAACTCCACCAGGTTAAACAACACCATCATTAAAGGTGAAGGAAATCCCAAACCACCACCAGTCCACCAGCACAAGTTCTGCTCCTGAGTCCCCACAAACCACAGTGGAAGATGTGACACGTTTGGTTTATGGGGTTGGCAGCACCAGTGCTTGCAGGGAAATCCCAAACTGGCCAGAAAAGCTCTTGGAGCAGCTCCAAATGCACCCAGAGCTGACAAAAGCTGCTTTCTCCCCCTCACCACACATGGAAGTCTTTAACACCCCTCGCCAGCACCGAAGCAGCAACTTCAGTGATTTTGAAAACCCAAACAAGTCACCTCCCTCAAAAAAAAAAAAACAAGAGGTGAAGTCCAGCAGGGTGACTTCTCCCTTACATGTTGGAGAACACTGTGTTGGTGTTGGCTTTATTCCTGAAATTCAGGTTTGGAGGCACCAGCAGCCTCCCCCCTCTGCAGAGCTGTGAGCAACAGGGTTTTGCATCAGTGCTGGGAAAACATGACCTCACCCCCAGAGCAAACACGGGGCCCCTGCTGAATTTAGCACTTCCATAAAAAACAATGCCCAGCCTTAGGAAACCAAGACTCCTGGATTCACTTCTCACCACTTTCAGCCACCAAGGTACTCATTTCCTAGAGGAGAAGTTGCAGTTTAGGTGACACACAGCATCATGACTCACCTGGCTGACACTGTGCAAGGCAGAATATTCCACATTTTATTCCTACCATTTCACTTGGATTTACCTCAGGGACAGGTATTTTCATTATTATTGCATACTCACCAAAATTATTACAAAAAAACTTTAAGGAAAGGAGTAGGCTGCACGTTATTTGTGAAAATTATCCAACAATCACTGCAGATTTGACCACTTAGGGGCTCTTGATGTGAAATTAAGTAAATGAAGATTCAATATTCAGTTACAAAAGACTTTGTGTGAGTTTCACAGAGGAGCACCTCTGAACAAATTCAAGAGAACCTACCAGACCCATTATTTTTGGTTACACTTATCAATAACCACCAGTGAATGCACCATTTACATCCAGGTTGTCTCAGTTATTTATTAGGACAGGTTTTTTTTTTCATTTCAGAAAATCAGCCTGTCAGACATAAAAGCTCTGGACAAAGCTTCGTCACACCAAGGCTGCTGAACTCTTGCTGCTCCAATAAATCAAGTATTTCTTACCTCTTCAGGTCCACTGTTGTGACACTGAACACCACTCCCTTCAGCCACAGGATCATGAAGAGCCTCTGGGAGAAGGGGCAGTTTCCTATGCTCTCGCCATCACTGCCAGCCTGCAGGACAGAACACAGGGTTAATCTGGGGGCAGGACTGTGCCATCCACACATCTCACAAACACGGGAACGCCTTCAGTTAAACACACACTCAGTAACAACTGAAACTGCCACATTTATGAAGTTTTTACTTGCCATGTCCTCTAGCTGCTCAAAAAACGTACAGAACAATATTTCAGCCAACAAAAGTTTCCCTTTGACACTGAAGATGATGCAGCTGCCCTTGGCATCCTCCCCTGAGCAGCCACACCTTCTGCTGGCAGTTTTCCAAGGTCTGTGTTGTTCTTTGCTCTTTATTATTCTTTTTTCTTTCTTCTCCAAGGCAGAGCTAATTAATTGTAGTCATCTTCCAGCTCAGTGCTCCTATCTCTCCCTGTGCAGTGCTCCGGGGAGCCACGGGCAGCCAGAACTGAGAATGGATTGTGCTGCAGGTGTTGTGAGGAAAGACATAACTGTGAGTACATAGAGACTTCACTGACAATTAAATAATATCCCAAAGCCACTTTTTATAGGCAATTTATCAACCAGTCTTTGTCCTGCCACAACAAAGGTCCATTGGAAAGCAGCATGAGCTCCCCAGCGATAGCACACATCTCATCATCGCTCTGACAATGAAGGATGCATTGCTGACTTGGAAAATTTTAGTTTTTACTGGGCTAGAATGAGGCACTGGAAACCTTTGTTATAAAACTCAGACCTCTGGGAACTGGCTCAGTACTTAAAGCAGCCATAGCTGTCAGATTATCCTGACATGTACTTTACATTAGATGAGTTTCAATGGATTTTGCTTATTATTATTATTATTATTGTTATTATTAGAATCCTTCCAAGAGTGATTTTCATCAGTACAATTCTCAAAGCCTGGCCAATTCTTTCATCATCACAGTGATGAGAATTAAGAATGATTTTGCAATTTAAGAAGAGTAACAGCAGGATTTCCAAAGGCCAGGAAAAGAGAAAGTTTTTCAGTGAAACTGTCAAATTCTGAAAGCTGCTTTGGGTTTTGTAAAGTCATGGGGCCTTTGCAGATAAAGCTGAGTCTCCTTTAGCAGCTGTCGAGGATTTATAAATTAATTAATGTTCCTACAGCTCACAGACTCATTTCCACAAGTGTCCCCCCTGTCAGAGTTTCCACAGACCTGGTTGTAGGTACAGAGTCAGTTTTCTTCAAACCTTTACTAAGTGTCATTAATGAAGGCTTGAAAGAAAAAGGAAGGGTTTTTCTGCCCTAAATTACAAATTGCCTCCTTTACCTTTGGAAAGCAGAGTCAAACTTGCAGCAGACAGTGGGTTTTGGATATTGTCAGTGGAGTGTCTTTAACTCTGACATGGATCTGCACAGAAGGATTCCAGAAGCATCCAGGAAAAGGGTGAGCCAGAGCCAGTCTGGGCACTGTGCACAGCCCAGGTACCTGTGTGAGGATCCCGGTGCTCCTGGCTCACCCAGGCCCCCACGTGAGCCCTGACTTCCCCCTGCACTCCCCATCCAGCAGCTGTGCTTTTATGGTGTTAATATTTAACACACCACTGTCCCTCCACGCAGCAGGGTGGATTTCAGCATTCCCACCACAGTCACATCCCTGTGGTTGCACTGGAACTGACATTTCCCACAGGTAAATTAGAGATTTATGTTCATCTGCTTTTTCTGCTGCCACGTGTCTGATCTACCTGTGGAAAAAGGGATTGAAGAACACAGCACTGCATCCCTTCTAAGGAAAACACACACTTTGTACTGCCCAGGGTAACTCATGCTGTGAAGCAGAAATAATTCTTTGACTCAGAACTGATCTCATTCTTCAGGTTTTATGGCAATTTCAACCAAGCTACTTAAAGCCTGAGTTACACTGCACAGGCTGAGATCCTCATCCCATTAAACTCTACCTCACCTGGCCCACTGGAATCCAAGCCAAAGCTACTTTAAAATCGTAGAACTGCACAAAAAGTTGTTTCAATTTCAGGCAAAGCACTGACCTGTGGATTTCACTAAGGTCCATCCTCCTAAACCAGTGACCACAAAAGATCAAATGCATTTACTTCTCCCCAAAGTTTCCTTCTCTCCCAACACAAGTGCAACATTCCAAGTGAACAACCAACCCACAGCATCTGCTGTTGTTTAAGCAAGACAGGCTTTGGGATTATTTGAGTCAGAAAAAAGGATTAGAGCCCAATAACACAGTGCTTGAACAAACCCTGATGCACTTTCAAAGCCCAGCAGCCTCAACGGAGCCCAGACTTTTCTGTCTGCAAACGTTTGTCCCACTTCTGCTCCAGAAAGTCCCGAGTTATTCTGAGCACATACTGGAAAAGGAATGCACTCGGAATGCCAAGAAACTTTGGCTCCAGTGCTCTTGAGCCAAGGAATTCTGCTCTGTAACTGTTTGCCCGAGAGGCCCATTTTGTGTCTCTGTGTTTGAAGCACCGACGGCTCCAGCCCCTCCTGGATCCTCCCCCAGTCCCTGAGGATTCTCTCCTGAGGGTCCCCACTTCGGTGGATGTTCCTGCAAGAGTCACTCCTGGATTTTCTCCCCTAGAACAGAGCTGTGCTGGCAGTAAACTCTAAACTTTACACATTGCAAGGATATTCTGAAGTCTGACACGATTTGTCACACAGGGGGTTAATCACAGAATAATTGTTGCTTGTCATTGCCTCGTCTTTGAATTCAGACCATAAAATTCCAGGATATCTTCAGTGTCTAATCCTCATCACCATCAGAGTAAAGTAAATATTAAATGTTGACTTCTTTACATGGAGCTCAGCATAGGTTATTTGTTAATTCAACAAGGTTGTTGTCATTCTATACTGAGAAGATTTGGGGTTTTATTTCAAATTCTTCTTAAAACCAGTCTAAAAATCTTTATTGCCAGTAATATCACTAATGTCAACCTGCCTGCAATTGGGGCTAATTTTCAATTCTGCCACTGTCTGCTGAAGGACATGTATTCAAAAACCTCACCATATATCGAATTTCACTGAATTTCAGGTTTTCAATTGTAGGGATCAGGATCAGACAGAGAAAAAGTGCCACACCTCATACAGTGAGAAAAAAATTGAATTTTTCATTTGTGTGTTACCCTCTACAAGCAGATTTGAATTTAAAAAACTTCTGAAAAGGTGGCAAAAAGGACATTGTTAAAGAAAGAGCTGAGCACCAGAGCACTGCCCTACAGCGTTCTATGAAAACAAATAAAGGTATTTTAAAAGGACCATTAAATAAGAAAGGAAGTTCAGACAAGAATGAGAGAGTTACACGGCAGTAACACAACTCAGCTGCTCGTTGAGAAGTCAGCCTGGTTTATCACAGCCACAGTGAAACTCCTGGCAGCTCCCAGTGCCCGGCAGCTCGGCCCACGCAGGAGTGGCAGCCCTTTGGAAAGGGAAAAAAAACCCCAAAAAATCTACTTATCCCAGTGTCTGGAAGTCTGAGCTCAGCTGATCCAGCCAATGTGGAAGCCACCTCCTCCCTTTCTCTTCCCCTGAGCAGTGATTTCATTCAAATGAGACTGTTTTTCCAAAAAAACAAGCCCCAGAGAGTACAAGTAATCAAACATCTGTTTAAGTGGCTGAACAAGGGAAGGAAAAACATCCATTTAAATTGTGAAATGTTTGTCTTTACAGCTGCATAAAAATTAACCTGAGTCCTGACACAAGAACCCCTGTGGATTTACTTTTGCAAGGTAGGGCTGAAGTTATTGCAGGACAACAAAAAACCAGACTAAAAGGGCACAAAGCCCTTCTTATACAGCACAGATCTGAGAATTCCAGAAGTCCTTGGTCCCAAAGACTCCTGCAAAGTTGTTTCAAATATTAACCAGTTGAAAGGAGCCCACCACAAGTTTCCCAAACTGGACCAAGTAACTGCAGAACAATAATAAAGTCAAAGTGCATCTGATGAGCAATGTAATACAGCCCAGTCTCTGCCTACAAAAATAAAACAAAAGGGAAGGGCAGAACACCAGAAAACCATTTCTTAATTTACCCAAAACTCTCAAGGGAATTTCTCCCGGATCTGACATACCAGAAATGGTAGAAAAAGTTTGGACAAAGAGGGATAAATGCATTTTAGAAGCAGCTCACAGAATATTTTTCATCAAAGACAACAACTGGAGCAATCTGATTGCACCACCAAGGAAATCCCCACTCTCCCAAGCAAGAAATCTGCACTCTGCAAAGTCTGGGAGAAAAAAATGTTCCAACCAATGGACAGACTGCGGGAAAATGAAAATAAATGAGAGGATATGTTGAAATTTTGAACTCAGCAACCTTGAAATGGCTCGAGTTTGAACAATGAAAACCAAACCTGCTGAGAAAACTGCATGAGCCACCCAGCATGATGCAAAGCCATTGCCTCAAACCAGCAGATAACAATCAATTCTGCACGTTTAATGAGCAGTAAGCTCATTCCAAAACTGAGTAATTAATAATAATCCTTTAAGGATTACTGTTTTGAGAGGAAATGGTTTAAGGTGAATGAACAAAGTGATTCAAGTGAAAAACCTGCAGCAACTCCAAAGTCTGAGATAAAGGAGCAGGGAATACAGAAAGGAGTGGATTGATGTTCCACACATGGAAAGGGCCTGGGTGTATCAGCCCAAATCCTTGGACCTTTATCTTGCCCAGCTGAACAGACACAGCTCTGTGGTGCTGACTGAGGGTGTTTTCAGATAAGATGTAAAGAATTACACCCATGGAAGGAGTGTGACAGGAATGGATGTCACAGATACTCCCCACAGTGCCATTATTCCAACTGTCCCTGTGTGCTCAGGCAGGGGATGGAGGAGCCTCTGTGCAAACACTCACCCTGCAAACCAAACCAGACCTTAAAGGCTCCCAATGGCCTCCCAAATATTGATGAATACTGACATTTCCCTCTTATTCAAAGAGGAAAACAACCGACAAGGCAGTGAGGTGCAGAGACCAGGGCTGGAGAGGTTTATCTGCAACAGTGACTCCTTGTCACCCTTCCAGATCTGCAGGGTGGGAAGGGAGCTGGTTTGTGTTTGTAGGGGAGGAACAGGTCAGGGAGCAGGGCAGAGCCAGGCCCTGACTAAATCTGGTTCAACCAGCTTTAACCCCAGGCCTGAGGGACACGGACACTTCCTGCTGTCCCCTCCGCCCCTCCAGGACAGGCCACAGCTGGGGCCACGACCTGCAGGGCAAGGCTCTTCCTTGTGCCACCAGGCAGACCACAAACGAACAGGACACTTCAACATTTCCAATAATGAAGATTTCAAATATTTCCCCTCAGAAATTACACTTGTCTTGAGCTCATCTTCACGTTAGAATTTCCATTTGGCAGAGCTGTTCAGTATCTGCTCTTTCAGCTCCAAGTGCTCATTCACAGCTGGCATCTGTCATGGTTATGAACCAACTCTCCTTTAAAAGTTTTTCTTAATAGATAAGAAACTGCTGCACATTTAAAGTTCCATGTCAACCTCTTGAAAAGAGACAGGAGCAAAGGCAAGTCTCAAGTCAGTTCAGGTGTCAGGGTCCTGTGTGCTCCAGTTGACACCACAGCACAGCTTTTTAAGTACTTTGAAACCTATCCTGTACATTTCCTGCTAAACTGAGTTTAAAAGTCACTAAAGACTCAGTCTGAGAACAAAATAAGCTTGTAGGAACCATTAAGAAGATTTATTCACACTATTAATGTCTCTGACAAGCAGGCTACCTCCTGTAATTCTTCCACAATGGTAAGAAGGTTCTGAATAAAATACCCAGCACCGCTCTCCTCACTCCCAGGGCAGCGGTTTGGCACTTTGCATCACTTATTTGCAATTCACCTTTGTGCCACTGGTAACTGAACTCCAACATAACCTTCCCTGACACCTTTCAAATGCTTCTGAAGCCAGGAGGCAACATTTTAATCAAAGAATTGACAAAACAAGCAAACGCCTTGTTACATGGCACCCAAAAGTAAGAAAATATCTTTCAGGAAAGGGGTGCATGTTCATTTCCAAACTGAGACTGACCTCAGCCAGCTGCAAACGAAGCTCCCAGCACCTGTATCTCAGCCTTATCTTCACATGCTCAGTGTAAGCCCCTTATTGCCTTTGGAAAGTGAATTTTTAATTTGGCAACACTGTGTGAAGTTAAACTCTCAAGTCACAACCACCACACCCCTCCCAAATTTAGCTCTAACTGAACAATTTGATCCATCACTGCTGCTTTAAATAGCCATTCCTTTGTGAAAAACATAGGGAAAATGGAAAACAAAAAGCATCATGTCAGTGCTCACATCTGGAATTCTCAAAGATAATTAGCCTAAGATAATTAGTGTATATTTGCTAGATGTTGACTGACATCAACACACCCAGGGCAAAACCAACCTGAGTTACCACTGCCTCACCTTTGTGCCATTTGTAACCAACTCAAGGTCCACATCAGCTGAAATTCCTTTAAACTCAAAAAATACTTCAGAACCATTAACTCAAATCCCTGCATTTACTCAAGATGTGGCTCTGACAGCAGGGAAAGGAATGTTTGTCAGCCCACTCGAGCTCCTCAGTCACTGCCTTTCTGACAAGTCACTCCTGTGTCACACACCACTGGAACAGCCACAGACCGTTTTAGGATGATGCTATTTCTAGCTGTGATGCTGTTCCCAACAAAATAATTAGCAGACTCGTCCTGCAAACTCCCCTGCAACTTTTACTCATTGCTACCCAATTCCCACTGAAAAGCTTTTGGAGAAAGCTACGGAATCTTCATGATGGATGGAAGTAGGTTCACAATTCAGTAGGATTGGATTAAGTGCTTCTAGTCCTTTGGAGAACAGGAATTATCCTGTGTTCATCCTTTGGGAGAATCAGATGGAGAGTCAGAACCCAAAACTGCTTTAAATACAAATCACCGTTTTCATCAGTGAAATGAGCTTAATGACAGGAACACAAACCCCTGGGTTTATTGTGGACACACAGACCCAGGACACTTCCTGCCCTGGCACAGGAAAATTCAATTATTCACTAATGGCACAAGCCTGGCATCTCTGCTGTGGCAATACCCTGAACAGAGAGCTTATGTTGGACAAACCCCCACAGGATCAGCAGGGCCACACTGACTAAAACATGCTGGGTAACATCTTGACACAGTCCTGCAATATTCTGGTAGGAAACTGTAAGCAGACAATTAACTCTGCAGCACTGAGGGTTTCTTTTACACTGCCTGAAAGTAGCCTTTGGGTCTCTAGCACATAAACCTGGAGCAGGAATTGTTCATGACAGTGATTCTGTCTCCCTGGGCTTATTAAATTTGTTAAAGTATAGTGTTTGCCTTGGCTACAGCCCAAGAGATCCATCTCCAAACCTCCCCCACCAAATCGTGAGGCATCAAAATGAGAGAAACGAGCTGCAAGCTCTGTCACGGGGGCTCAGAAGAACAGAGTCAAATTGGTGTCTGTGGCATTTCAGAGTTCTTCAAATAAACCTCTGACTGTGCATCACTTCCGTGGGGCAGGAAAACACAGAGCAGTGTTTGTGGTGTTTTATAACCTCATCTCGAGAGAGAGACGAGCCAGGGGCTGGGCAGATGAGCAGAGAGAACAACCAAGAGCTGCTCCAGCTTCACCCTGGCCTGCTCCTCCTCCTCATCCTCCTCCTCCAGGTCATTCCAGCCCTGCTGACTTGGGCTGAACCCTCCCAGGGCAGGAGAGCCCAGAGCAGTTTGGTGTCAAAATCCCAGCCCAAAAGGCACCACCTGGGAGCTTCCAAGTGCTGGTAGAACACAGGATGTTCAGCTGAAACCACAGCTCCTCCAGCCCGGGCTGTGAGCAGCAGGGCCCCCAGGAGGAGGTGTCAATGCAGACAGAAACTGCCCAAATTCTCAGCAGCCTCTCAAAGAGCAGCGCAGTCCTGAACTGTTCCCTGCTAACAGCACATTCAGAAGCTCTGGGAACGGAAAACATCATCTGAGACCAAGAGCGGGATTGGAATTCTTATTTCAGAATGAGGGGTTTGAGGAAGGCTTGCTTTGTCTTCAACACAAGCGACGCACAACTAAAAGGCACCTCCTGGACTGAATTCCAGCTCCCCTGGGAGATGGGATCCATTTCCTCCTCTGGGAGATGGGATCTATTTCCTCCTCTGGGAGATGGGATCTATTTCCTCCTCTGGGAGACGGGATCCGAGTTTCCTCCCCTGGGAGACGGGATCCATTTCCTCCCCTGGGACACGCTGCCTGATCTCCCTGAGCTCCAGGACAGAGTGTCTCACCAGGGCACCCAACACAGCACTCTGAAAGGCCTCAGAAATCTACTTAGGCTTGCTTTGATTTTATTTTTAGATAAAACCATGTGAAGTTATTTCCTTTATTTCAGAAAAGCAGCTCTGCAAAGGATGGAGCAGCCAAGTCCAGCCAAAATAGTAAAGCTTCAAGAGAGCCAAAAACCTCTGAGGCTGGTCCAGTAGCACGGACTGATCTCATTAGCTCTCCTCAGGAAAATATACAGATATGACTTCACTCCTGGATTACACTCCTCTATTTAGTTTATACCTAATATGGAAATTCAGTGTGCAGAACTCAGTCATTTCCTTTCCTCGGGTGAGTTCCTTGCCCTTTGTCTGGCCAACAATACAAGGAATAAGTCTGAACTCTCAGAGAATTCCCACACAAAGATGTTTGTCATTAACAGCAGCTTACCTTATGTTTTTCACTTCAGCAGAAGCAAACACCCTAAAAATCCAGATTGTGCCACAAATGTATCTGACCTGAATTAAAAACCCCAAACTACTCAAAGCAAGTTTAAAAAAATTAACTATTTCTCTCTTTAAGAAAAAATATTCTAAATAAAGGATTTAAAGCTCCTGAAGCCAAACCTCTACTGAAACTCCTACAAAGACAACATCGTAATTTTGGGGTTGGGTGTTTTAACTTAAAATGTGCACAAAGTCTTAATACCACAAAGGAGCACCTAGCAGCTATTTTAAGACTACAACTATATTATTCCACACTGAAGAATATGCAGGAAAAAAAAACCCCAAACCTGATTAGGACAATAAGCTGTTTGTTACGGGTTATTTACCAAGATACTTTGAAGATAAAAATCAAATTAGATGGATAACAAATACAGATGTAAATTATTTTTCCATGAACCATCAATTTGCAACCAACCACCACCTTAATTAAATTTTGTTGTCTTAGACAAACGAAGTGCCTCCCCTGGCAGACAAAAACCACCTTGTTTTCTCCCACGCTGTCCAGTTAGGGCTTTACAGAACTGCACTGCTCAGTTCACTGGGAAAAGAGAACATCTACCAAAACAAGGCAACGAATCCAATTCCTGCCAAGTGCAGTTATCCAGCCCTAAAAGTCGTTCTTGTGGATTTTTAAGTGGTATGCCCAGCCCAGCCAGCAGTTGGGATTGGTACAGGCACTGTTACAAAAGCTTGCAGGCCTTGTGTCTGTCACAGCACAATAAATGTTTCATTTAAACACAATCTGAACACACTGGTGAGAAAATAACAGTCCAGGGCTCTTTTTTTTTTGTCCCTTTGAGCTAATGAACACTTTTAAAAATCAAACTTTAGAGCCCAACAGTCGCTTCCCAGAGTACACAGCTTACTGTTTAGCTCTGAGTTCAAGGAACTTCCCACTTAGATTCCTGGAAGGGACAACTCAGCCTTCAAAAATCCACGTCCAGAGAACCAACAGCTTCTCTGCTCTCCCTATTCCAACCAAGACAGGCAGTCCTGCCCCTTGAATGAAGAGCTCTTTCCATCCCCAAGATGAGGTCAGGATCACCATGGAAGGAGCAGACAGTGCCGTGAGTCACTGCAGCCTGGGAGGGGCATGACTGCTGGCTCCTCACCGTGCTAATCCTGTCCCTGTGCTGCCCACTGCCACATTAGCAGGCCCTCCCACCCACTCCCTAAGCTGATGTAAGGATTCCTCACATCTTGGTACTTCTCAACAATCAAGCATCTCTATGTCCACACAAAACTCTCTTTAAAGAGGATCTCGCTCTCCTTATCCATTTTCAGAAGAATGCTGGTGTTCACCATGCCCTGCCCCGCTTTGTGAGCTCATCACTGCACACTCCCCCTGTCCCAGACTGACACACAAAACATCAGGACAAGGTTTGGATCCTCGGTTTTCCTTTTTCCCTGACTTTTGACAGCACCCAGGCCCTAAGTCTGCCCCACAATGTGCTGTGACACACACGCTGCTTCCACTTCACGGCCTGAGAAATCCCAGCTGGGAAAACTGAGGCCGGATTTGTCTTTTGCAGCAGGATCTGTGTTCCAGGAATGTGTCCATGGCATCTGACCCACGAGGGAGTGACTCACGAGCACCACTGCCCACGGCCACGCAGCCCAACCCACCCTGCCAGGGGCCATGAGCTGAAATCTGGCAACTCACAGCTTTGAGACCCCTCTGAGGGGAAAGCTGGAACAGTGCCTGAGTGTTAAGACACATTTCAGCTGCAACATCAAACATGAGTTCTCTTGACAGTCAGAGCTGTCTGGATGTTAATCACTGGGAAGGGGAGGAGTGAATACAACCATTACTCAGAAGCAATTCCAGACTGAAGGAAAGCTAACTCATCTGTGTAATCCCTCTGGAAATTATTGCCAGGAGGTTTTAAGTGTACTTACCAATGATTGGCAAAAAAAAAAATAAAAATTAACATTTACACTTGAGATCATCTCTGTACTTTTAAACAGCTCTGTACTAAGTGCACCAGTTCCAACCAGACTGAAATCAAAAAGCCGAGGATGTTTCTGGCTGTGAGAACTTTCCCAGGAGGAATTTAAAGGAATTACAGTTTGCTGTCCAGAGAAGGAAAAGACCTGATTTCTACCCCCTGAGCACAGGATACAACAAAATGGTTACACCTCAGTTTATAAAGGGCTCCTTTACAACTCCCAAGAAATAACCCTCACATGACATTTTGCTGTCTACACCAAACACATATCAAAGACAGGCTGAGGAGGTTCTCAGCTGCTGAGGTTACATCAAACCCTCCCAGGACGATCTGGTGCATAGGGAGGAGACTTATCTAATAAGATTATCAAGCAATAACCCTGCCAAGGCTATCTCTGAAAGCAGCACTGTCTCCAGTCCTGTTATTTCCTCGTACCAATGTGCCTTTAAATTGTACAGCTACTTTGTGGGTGAAAAAAACCCAAAACCTGATGACAAAGAAGCTCATGGGATGGTTTTTTATAAAGCAATGTACAGAGCTACAAGGCTCCAGAGTGCCACAGCAGGGCTTACGTAAGGGAATGAGACAAAGGCAGACCTGAAACCACAGCTCTGCCCACCCTGAGCTCCCGTGGAGCTGCTGCTGGAGATGCACACATCCCCTTCCTGCCCCAGCACTGCACCAAACAAAACAGACCCCGAGCCCGGAAGACAAACAGTTCACCTGCCAAATCTCTGTTTGGTTCAGACACACAAGAACGGAGACAAGCTTCTGCTACAATCACTGGGAGTGTTTCAGAGCGGGCCATTTATTAAATGTGAAATCACAGCTTTTTTTTGTACTGACTTTAGTACAATTCAAAGGTAAACAGATAGTAGATTCTATCTGATTTCCAACACAGGTGCCCAATTTCGCAATGACATCTCATGTGAGAGCTGCCAGAACTCCAAGCACTGATTACTTAGCAAGTACACACACGTTACCCAGTGAGGAGGGGAGCTCCTTCCTCAAAGGTTCTCTCCATCTGCCCTAACCCATCCCAAGCCAGCAGATACACAACTGGGAATTTCTCCTTTGTGGAGCCTGGTGTTTGTTTCCTTTAGCACTGAACTTGGTGACCCTCTGTGTCTTCACCTCGGCATCAGCAGAGGAAGCAATCACTGAGTGCCCTCTGGAACAGCCAGGGCTGAGCTTGCAGCAGCTCCATCCTCACACACCCCTACAGGAACTGCACAGGCAGTTTTGTAACTGTCCTGTGATTTCCACAGGTGAGTGGGTCTGTTTGACTAAGCCACTCCACCACGTTTTTTATTCACAAGAAAATTCCACACAGCACCAGCTGAAGTGCAGCCATTATTACAAGGGACCCATCTGAGCTGCATTCAGATCCCAGAGCTCAAGTTTCTCCCAGCACATTCAGCACAATGCAGCCTCCACTGCTCTGAAATGCCACTAGGGCACATGGAAATATTCCTGTTAGACAATGGAAGCCTCCCTCATTAATAAAACACGGCGCAGACGAGGAAACGAAATGAAATCAGATACATCACTGGTTCTCTCCTCGTCAGCTCTCAAGAGAAAAGACTTGGAAAATATTTACAGTTGGTTTAAAAGAGACCCACAGGCAGCCCCCTCCGGCTCTGGAATGAAAAAGTGCTGAAGGTTTTCATTGTGGCACCAAGAGACTGATTCACCACCTCAGTTTCAGCACTGTAACAGATTTTCACACCTAAGCACCCTAATTCTGCACTGAGTTCTCACAGACTATGAATATAAAAGTTACAGCAGATTGATACATTGTCTTGTGGAAAAAATCGTATCAATTTGACAACACCCTGATAGAGTCGTTCCAGCCGAACCCAGCCGTGTGTGCTCCTCCCCACGCCGTGCCCATCCTATTTTGTTACTGATCACAATTTAATAAGGCTCAAACCCCACAGCTCGGGCACGGGGCCAGACCGTTTCTCCTGCTTCGCAGGTTTGTTTCTCAAGCTTTAATCCCTACCTTTGTTTCATCTCAGTCTGGCTGCTACAATCCTTTGTGCTCAGGTCATGCAGTCACCGCCCCTGGGCCGCGGGCGTGGGGCTGAGAGCTCGGGTTTGGTCCAGAACTCTTTCCACTACCTCTGCCTGAAGAGCTTCCCCGGCTAACAGTGCACAGGTAGATCCCAGACACGGCTTGAAAAGTGATTATCTACGTGCAGAGACACTCAGTAAACTCACTTTTTTTTCCTAGGTAGCACCCACAACCACTGCAAGTGAGCATTCCATTGACAGAGGAAGAAAATAATCACTAAAATCCAAATTTAGCACTCCTCTACACAGACACTGTTGGTTTTCTTCAATAAACATATTGTGCTAGCAATCTCTGAAGTGAGCATCTAAATGAGTCAGAAAACAAGATTTTATTTGCTTTACAAAAACGGTGTCCTGATAATCCTCAACAGCTTCAACGAAGTGTGGGACAGGAGCAACACCCAGGTGAAAAAACCTATTTTGGTCTGTCTGCGGGGGCTGGGGTTTGTCCTTTATCTGAAGGGTTTTACAGGGAAATAACCTTTACCTGAAGATCGTGATGGCAGACAAGAATAACTTCTTATTTTAACCTGAACTTTATCCTTAGGGCAGACAGTGCTCAGTGTGCAGCAGTCATCCATAACACTGGGAAAGGGTTTCCTTGAGGGAAAAAAATCCTCACTGATAACCCCAAATTTAGCCTTCTTAAGCCCATGCCAATAAATAAATTTCAATTGAAAAGGACAGAAAAATTCCCTGCTTTGCCCCTTTCAGATCATCTCACAGCTTTATTGGTCCAATTCTGATTTAATCAGAATGAACACATCTCTCTCAAAACTATTTTTACAGCTTTTTCCATGCCACTCCTCATGCATGAAATATTCTCTTTAAACACACCCACAAAGCTTATTTGCCTCTGCCCCCAAATCATTCTGCCATCAATCACTGCTCGAGTTTGTTCAAAAATAAGAAAAATCAGCCCACAAACTTTAGGACAGATGAAGATAATCTGGCATGTTATATTAAAGATCCACTGCTATAAATAATTCAAAGTAATCTGTAACTTAATTGCTGCAGTTGTAAATTCTAACCTCTAACAGTAAGAGCTTAAATATTCTGACCAAAATCAGGTCTGGAATCCTCCACAGCAATTCTCCCTGGGTCCCATTACTGCCTCTTGATACTATTATTCAGGAGTATGAAAAGAGGACAAACTCAACACTTTTAGAGCATCATTTAAGGAAGAAAATCTATATTTAATAACTTATTTTCAAATCCCTAACTGGAAATTTTCACGTTTGTTCATCGTGGCTTTTATACAAAGCAATTCCCAAGTTCCCAAATGAAGAGATCTCTGCTTTTCTGACTGCAATTGGAAGAAACTTCATCTGAACAAACCAAATACTTCTCTGTAGAAGCTTTCATTAAAGGACATTTAAGCATAGAAAGAGAAGATTGCACGGAGTAATTGGTGTTACTTTTGATATGAAATAAAAGTAAGTGCTGCATCACCAGAGCGCCGGAGAATGCAAAATATTGCATCGTACTGCAATAAATGAATGCAAAACGTGGAGATACCATATGGTATCTTTGCCAGATAAGGGCAGTACAACACACGCTCATTCTTCTACTTTGGATAAAACCCTGGTGTTCCTTTACATATTCACTTCCCGACACAAAAAGTAGACTTTCTGGGCGGGGAGCGAGGAGTAACTCGTGGTTTCGCTGCCTTTTTGCCGCCCTCCTGCGCCTTGCCGGGCGCACAAAGCCGAGGAGCGAGGGCGATCCATTGTGGCGCTCACTCCTTCCCCGGTGCCAGCGCTGCCCGCGGCACCCTTCGCTCCGGGCAGGGAATCTTCCAGCAAAACGCAGCCGGCCCGCACTTTTTTTTGTCTCCAAAAGTGACTTTTCTTGCGGTCCGCCGGCGCTATCGCCCGCTCCATCTGCGCTCTCTGACTCATCGCGGCTCCCGCACTCCCTGCCGGCTCCCGGCACACGCCCTGGGCTTCGCTTTTGTGCCCGCACCGCGCCGGGAGCGGCCCCGAGCGGAGCCCCCCGCGCCCGCCGGGTGCTCGGGGGCGCTCGGAGGGGCTCCGCCGGCGCTGTGCCGGGCGGGGATCGGGGATCGGAGCCCCATGGAGCGGCGAGGGGAGCCGCGACGGGAGCCGCGAGGGGAGCGGCGAGGGGAGCCGCGAGGGGAGCCGCGAGGGGAGCGGCGAGGGGAGCCGCGAGGGGAGCCGCGAGGGGAGCCGGAGCCCCCCGGGCGGGAAAGCGGAGGGAGGAAGGGGCGGGGGGGGCCC
>VZTJ01003941.1:104356-124633 GCA_013397795.1 Orthonyx spaldingii
CCGCTCCGCTCCGCTCCGCTCCGCTCTGCTCTGCTCCGCTCCGCTCCGCTCCGCTCGCCCGCGCCGAGCGCAACTGAGGCGCTCCGGGCCAGCGGAGCCCGCGGGACTGGGGAGGCGCGTGGGGCGTGGTCAGGCGGGGAGGGGCTCCCTGAGGGACAATGCTGGGTGGGCGGAGGGGCGTGGTCTCCACGAGGGGCGTGGTCCCGGGGGCGGGGTCTCGGTGGGGGCGTGGCTTCCATGAGGGGCCAGTTCTGAGGCGGCGGCCGCGGAGTCCCCTCGGGCGCTGGGGTCCTGCCGGTGCCCTCCGTGGCGGCGGGGACACCGCCCCGTGTTAACCAGGGGCGCCAGGTACCGGTGCTGTGCCCGCTGACAACGTCTGCGAGCGGCCTTGGCTGTGGGCGCTGCCAGCTTCCCGGGAAGGGGGTCAGGGTGTGTGTCGCCCCACCCCGCCATGGCCTCAGCCCGCCTCACCCTCAGACAAAACACTTAAAATCTAGAAAGTTGCCCCTCACAGACCTGCGACACCAGAGCAGCACAAACAGCTCCTTTCCTGGCGGGGGGAAAAACCCATCCCAAGAGGCAGTTGAGTCTCCAGCCTAGTTTTCCCCTCACTGTCAAGGTCAGGGATTGAGAGGCCAGACAGAAAAATGTGCAGGAGAACTGGGTGAAACGTCGGAAAGAGAGGAAACCGCGCTTTTTCCAGCTTTTCCACCAAAACAGCAGAGCCCGCCGTCACACTTTCCCCATGCGGCTTCACGCCTGCGGAGCCCAGCCCTCAGGAACAGAGCGGCCTCCCCGCCCCGGCGCCTCCCGCCCCTGCTGCCAGTCCTTGCTTTTCTTTTGGAAGCCCAGACTGTGTTTTTCATCGTCTGAGCGGAGCTGCACCTGAGCGTCTCGGCAGAGCCGTTCCCAGGGGTGGCACCGAGTGACTTCAATGCCGTCTGTGACCCGGGAGGAGCCTCCCTGTAATTTGTACCCAAATGCGGCCCGGGATGGCTCCACACGGAGTGGTTACCACCGGGGCGCTCGCTGCTAAGAACAAAAGCTCCTCGGTTCTGCATAACCGGATGTCTTTACGCAAATATCAGCTTTGAAAGCCCTTGAATTCATCTGGAGCAGGAAAAACTGCTGTGAGCCCCTCTGCGGTGCTGACAGGGCTGGGCCAATGTGACAAAGTCCTTTTCACTGCCATTCCTGCAGCTTCTGGACAGCCCCAGCTCCCCCGGAGCCAGTGGCATATTTGTCTCCGTTTGGTTTAGAGTCCAAGGAACCTCACGGATTCACGGGGTGGAACAGTCTGGGCTGGAAACAGATGTGTCACTGGAACCAAACCGATGTGGGGCTATGCAGGAACCTCCCTCGGTAATTACCCATTCATTAATTGCAGCCTGTACCACGAAGGACACTGTCCCACCGCTGTTGTTGGAACATGGGTGGGACACAAGGGAAGAAATTTCCCTTAAATGGGGTTCTCCCAGAGACTCCACAAGCATCTGCCTTAGGCTTTGCATTCACTTTTCAGCATGGCAGAGAAAGAAATTTGGGGTCAAATGTGGATTCAGGGACTGGTTTAATGAAGGGCAAAGGAGAGTTGGATCTTTTGTCTGCTGGGACAGGACAGGAGCTGAGTCCTGACTCCAGGACAAGGAACGCAGAGCCAGGTACTCCCCCTCAGCCAAGGACTGAGCCTTCCTCCCTGCTTCACCAAAAAGTCTGAAATCGCAGGGTTTTGTCAAACTTGCAGTGCTTTACAGGGCTCCCCACAGCACAGACCCACCTGCCTGAGAACAGGCAGTGGTTTAGCACAAAGAAGCAGCTCCCCCACGGCGCCCGCAAAGGTGGGTGTAGAGCAACAAATTTGAGGTCTGCCAGGCACTCGGGGCCTTTTTATGTTTCCCCAGCCCCACAAAGGAGCTGCCAGGGCTGTTTTTCCCTCACCACTGCTGCGTTTCTGCTCTAACAAAAGCTCTCCCCTGCTGGTATCTCGCAGAGCAGCTAATAGCTTGTTTCATTTATACCCAGCTGCACTAGCCCTGGCTCTGCTTTAATATCTTTTCAATTATTTCACTTTCAGATGACATTTTCCTGATTTCCAGCTGCCACTTGCCAAGCCCCTCATGCTCCCCATTCAAACGAAACCTCTAACGATGCTCAGAACAGTCTGAAAGCTCTCGATTCTTTCCTCCTTCAGTAATTGCTGCTTGTGTCATTCTGGATTTATTTATATTTTTTTAATAACACTTAGAATTAATTTGTCCATGCTTTACATAATAAATCACCAGCGCTCCTAAAAATCCATCGGGAAATGAGCATCACCCACCTTTAACAGCAGTGAGGAATGAGTCAGGAAAGTTCAGTCCCTCAAAGCTCAATTTGCACGGAGCCAAGGAGTGGAAACAAAGCAATTCTGGCCCCCCACACGCGCTCAGTGGGTCACTCCCTTGATATTATTTTATTCTGCATTCAGGAGCTTCGTTCCCATTTGGCAGAGCAGCAAAACAATGTGGGATTGTTTCATTTCTCCAGTACTTCTGGCCTTTCTGCAGCAATTTTTCCATCTCAAACTTTCCAAGTGCTTTTGAAACTGGAGGCATCAGATGTTAAAGATATCAAAGCAGGCCCTCTCCTGCCCTGGCTGTGCGTGTTCCTCAGGTGGAATTCACTGCCACGCTGACCCCGGGGCTCAAAAATGGGTTTTTATTTCCAGGGGGAACTTTTCAGGTGCGGGAGGAGCTCAGCACGCAGGTCATGCTGTCACTCAGTGGGACACACATATGAACATCCCATTTTTTAAATTACAATGGAACTGCTGTGAGAGGAAAGGTGCTGAGGAAGGTTGGGAAGGAGAGCATCCCATGCTGGCTGGAGCAGCAGCCTGTCCTGACGGTCGGGTTCATTACAGCTCCCTAAAGCCACGCTGGACGCAGCTGGGAGCAGAACCTGCCCAGGGACACCTATTAAAGGAAAGGCAGGACTGACACACCCTGGTTTAAAAATACCAGCATTGCCATTCCAGAGCTAATTCGGGATCCCGGAATTGCTGGGATGCAGCAGCGGAAGCGCAGCCGCCGCGGGCCCAGCCCTCTGTCACAGATGCTCCTCTGAGCTGCTGCCCCTGAGCAGAGCAACCCCAGCAGCTCCCAGTTCCTCCCTCCCAGCCAGGCACCAGGATTTTGGGCTCCATCCATCACCGGCCTCCTGGGAGGGACAGTTCTGTCACGGCTCATTCCTCTTCTATTGCCCCTGCGCTGAGCAGAGTTTGGTTTGGAGCTGCTGGGAGGGTGGGAGCCCGCCAGATATCCAAGGAGTGCGGGGGAAATCCAGCTTGTGCTGGTGTCAGACTGTTTGCAGCTCGCTGTGCTTCCCAACCAGCTGTCCCTGGATAGCTCATTTTTCTCCGGGGTGGCTGCCAAACGTTGGGAGTAGCTGCAGTGAGCAGCTGAGGACACGCGTGGGGCTGTCCCCGGAGCTCACAGCTGCCACTGGGGAGAAACCCACGGCAAACAGCTCTGCCGTGGGCTGGGGCAGAGTGACAGCAGCACAGGACACATCCCGTGGCGTTACGTGGGAAGGTGACTTCATCCCTGTGCTGATTTAGAGAAATCACCCCAGGACAATCCCACAGTTTCTGGGTCACTCCTCTGCTCCACAGTCCCAGTGAGCACCACTCCGAGCGCAGAGCTTGGAGAACTCAATGTTTCTAGGAAATGTTCATCAAGAACTTTCAGTGGCAGTAATTGCACTTGGAGTCATTTCACAATCAATGGACTTTCCATGCTTCGTTTTTTTTTTCCCCCCCCCCCCCCCCTAGTTACTGGCATGTGGTCCCTTCCCCGGGGAGCTGGATGGTAATTAATGCATTTTGTGGTTAAATGTTTGGACTCAGCATCTCCTGGCGCCCGAGGAGCAGGGAGGGGGACAAAGCAGGCATTGTCTGCATCTCCCTGTGCCGCGGGTCCCCTCCACCGAGGCACCGGGGCAGCTTTTGGGACCGCTGACACAGGCAGAGTTTTCACCTCGCTTCCTTCAGAACAGGGGGGAATTGAAGTGTTTGTCACCTCCCTGCCTCTGGAGGTGACATCCAAGGAGGGGGAAAGGAAAGTTGGCTCCCGGGACCACACGCACAACAGGAGTAATTGAATGCCTGACTCTCCCCTTTCAGCAGGAGGCTGTTGCTGTGCTCTGCCCGGGATTTCTCGCTGCCCTACTTTCCAAATTCAGATATCAGCCTGTCCTCTGCTGTGAGCATCAGGAAACAAAGGTTTGGGCTTCTCCCTTCTGCAGGAAGAGAGCTGGGAAGGACCAAGAGGCAGAGATGGAGCTGAGTGCTGGAAAACCTCCCCATGCAGATGCACACGGACAAGGAGTTCCTTCAAGAAAACCCCCAAATCCACTCCATTCCTGGTTTGAAAAGTTATTTGGGAAAGAGGAAAAAAAAAAAGATAGTTTTGCGAGCCTGATTAAAATCTATATTTCCCCACCTTTGTGTATAGAAGTTGCCTGAAAGTAAATAAATTCAGGTATTGGCTGTTTTCTTTTAAGGTTAGTCCCTAGGTGATTCAAACACCTGGGCTGATAAGGAGATTTGGTGAAGAAAAAAGCACTGCACAACCTGCTTCTCCCCAAATAACAACCCCAGCTTTGCTGGCTGAGGTTGATTAAGTGCCTAAATCAGCCACACTCCCCTGGAGCAGCAATCAAACGCCACCAGCAAGGTTTCCTGCTGGATTTCCATCATCTGAAAAGCCTGGAAGTTGCTGGTAGCTGGGGGCTCTCCTAATGAACCCTGTCCATTATCTCCCAGCTGGGCTTCAGCACCGTGGACTGGCCTCTGTCACGAAGCTGAAAGGGCAGAAACTCTGTTTGCTGTGGGCTTTTAATGGGCTGCAGGTTCTGAGGGCCCTGGGGAAGGGGAGGTGTGCTGCTCCTGTGCCTTTGTGTGTGGGCAAAGGGGAAGCTCCAGCCCCAGCTCCTTCCCAGCTTCCAGCAGGGCATCAATCCAATCACAGCAATGAGACCAGGATGTTTTCTCTCTGAGGTGCAACCCAAGACCAGAAAGAGAAAAATCCACAAAAAAAACCCCAAGTCCAACACAAAACCTCTTCATCCCCAGGCTGGTTTGATCCAAAGCCGTGAGTATTAGGAAAAAATCCTTGCCTATGAGGGTGGGGAGGCCCTGGCACAGGGGGTCCAGAGAAGCTGTGGCTGCCCCTGGATCCCTGGCAGTGTCCAAGGCCAGGCTGGACACTGGGGCTTGGAGCAGCCTGGGACAGTGGGAGGTGTCCCTGCCCATGGCAGGGGTGGAGCTGGATCATCTCTAAGGTCCCTTCCCACCCCAGACCATCCCCGGATTCTCTGATTCCCTCAGTGCAGGCACCTGATCATCCCTCACAGTTCAGGGCAGGACTGTCACCTTCAGAGATCCAAACCACTTCTGTCCAGCTGGGCACCCTCTGAAGTTCTACATCTCTGTCTGTGGGGTGTAGCTGCGCATCCCAAATCCCCCGAGCTTTCCAGGAGGTTCTTTGGGCAAAGTCCACGCCTGGATTAACGACATCTATCCCCAGGAACAAAGTGAACAAAGTGAACACCTCTGCCAGAGCCACCCTGCTCTGACTCAAGCAGTGCCATGATGGATGTGGGATTTATTTCCTCCTGAGTCACATTGCAAGGAGCCAGATTTTTTTTGCAAGTACTCGGGACAGAAAAGGAATTGTGGGCAGGGCAGGAGGCCAAGATCTCGCAGTTCCACCAGGATTTAGAAATACTCTTTCTGATAAAACTGTTTGCATTGCAGCAGCACGTAGAGAGCTCCAGCTCTCCAAACACAGGGACAGGAACTCCTCCACCTTCTCCAAACCTCGCAGCCTGAGGCGCTGCCAAGAGTGACATCCCAAATCCCAGGGATACGCACAGCAGGACAGGGCACTGAACCCAAACCTCCTGAGTCACCGACTCAAAAAGCAGCTGCGGTCCCCAGCAAAGCCACCTGTGCCCTGCAGAGGGGGAGAACAACAACAATCCTTGGGGCAGGACCAAAGAGCTCCCAGACCTTCCCATCTCCCTGCTCCTTATCTGCAGCACACGCTCGACCTGCTCAGGCTGAAATTCTGGTATTTCAGATCACCGGGTGCTTGCTTTTGCAATTTTAATTATCACCTCTTTACCCCGGTGGTTTGTCAGTGTAAGGACTGCTGTGAGGCTCTTCGGGCTCCTCCCGAGGAACGATAACAGCCAGTTAGAGCCACGAGTTTAGGCACAAACCTGGGATAGATAATTGAGGACTGGAGCCACCCCTCTGTCCCCCAGCCCAGCCAGGGCTGTCCAAACCCAGCCAGGCTCTCAGAGCACCTCTCTGAGTACCAAGGCTGTGGAGATTTTCCCCTTTTAAATCCTTTGCTTTTATCCCAGCCATGAATCCCAGCTGACCAGTGCAGCAACGGGATGGAAAGGGCAGGAATTGCCACAGAAGGGGGATAAACCACGGGCAGCTGCTTTTCTAACCCTGCCCTAATCAGCTGCACAAGAGGTGTCCGTGATTCAGGTTTCTTTCACAGATTTAAAACTCATTCCAGATAAGCAAATGAGCAATTAGCAGCGCTGCATCTGTGATGTCATTAAAATTCAAATGGTACCCTGGCTGCTCATTAATAGTGGGATGTGCAGTTGGAGAGGACAAAGCCCAATCCTCTGCTGGCAGCAGGGAGAAATCCCACTCATCCAGGGGATGGCACCAGCCCCTCCTCGGCCTCTCTGCAGCTGCCAGAGGAGTCACACAGCACTCGCTGCTCATCACATGAGCCTCATCCAGCTCTTTATCAACAGGAATCTTCACCACCTCACAGGGAACGCCGGACCCGTGGTGCTGAGGGGACGCTGGGGCAGGAGGGGATCCCACGAGGGTTCCCACGGTGTGTCAGCATCCCCAGCTCAGCACCAACCTCGGCAGAAATCCCCCCGAGAAGGGCAGGGAGCAGGAACTGGACTCACAGCGTGTCTGTGCTGCTGGGCAGGCGGGGAGGGCCCTGGGCTGAGGGCAGGAGGAAGGAACAGGAGCTGGAGAGGGGCCAGATCCCCCCTGGAAACGCAGCCGACCTTGGGCGGGCTCTGCAGCTCCGGCGAGGATGCAGCAAGGCCCCGGGGCTGCAGAGCCGCTCCTGCCGCTGATCCAGTGCAGGATGGAGACCCTGGGGTGACTCCACCCACGGGATGCAGTGGCTGAAACGGTCTGAGCCCCTTGGGAGGGGGAAAAGCTTTTGTCCAGCGGAGAAATTCACCCTGTGGTGAGCTGGGAACCCACAGACCACCGACACAAACCCTGGGCCCGTGGGGATCAATCACCCCCAGGGCCCTGTTCTCCCACAGATCGTGGGGATTTCTCCCTTTTCACACAGCTCCCCTCACTTATCTCTGGCCTGGAAAACAGCAGGTGTCCCCTTTCCCTGGCTGGAAAGAAGAGTTGGGCTGAAAGCGGAGTCTGCCTGCAGCCACAGGGACGGCTCCCTTTATCCTCTCCCATAAATAATACAAGGAATCGTTCACAGGCTTGTAATAGATTAAAAATAAATAAATAAAAAAGAGCTCAATTTTGTTTTGCCAATCATGCACTTAATGTAATTTTCCCTTCTCATCCCCTTGTGCCAGTGCCTGTGGACTCACAGAGGTTTTAATAAGCTGGAAAGGTGCCAAACCATTTCTGTCTCATTAAAAAAATATCAGCACGGTGACAAAGGTAATTTTTTTCACATCAGTAGTTAAATCCACTTGCTGAATTAAAATCGAGCTGACAGGGAGACCATCAACTTTTAATGGGAGCTTCCTCCCTCCTGGAGAGGGGAAGTTTGGGGGGTTATTCTGAGAAGGGATCCACATTTCTCACAACCCTTCTGCCGGCTTTGGTTCCATATGAAGCTTGAGTTTTAGAGCCTGAACGAGCAATTACAAAAAGGTCCCCAGGTAAATAAACTCCTGGAGCTTCCCAGGCTGTCCCCCCACGGACATTCCCTTCTCCCACCCCAGGTGTGGGTCAGGGGATGGACCCCGCGGAGGCAGCCGAGCACTGTGTGCTTGGGGCCAGCCCGGAGCAGGACAGGGGTGGGGACAGAGCCCAGAGGAAGCTCTGGCTGAGCCGATAAGGACTGCACGTGCCTCGGAGAGTCCGGCCCCTCACGCTGACCCTCCTCTCCAGGGGCCATTCCCCAGCTGACGTCGGCAGCAGAATTCCATTTATTCATAGCCACAACAGTTGACACGAGCTGCAGCTCTGCCCCTGGACTGAACACAAAGCCTCTGTGGAGGAACCAAACAATTCCCTGCAATTCCCTTCCCCCAGCGCTGCTTTCCCAGGACAGCTGCTTTCCGTGTTTTCTTTTAAGCGAAGCAGAAGGATCCCGACCTTCCCAGGGTTCGGGGCATCACTTCCCCCACCGGGATCAGCACAAAGCGCGGCCGTGCTCCCCTCCCACAGGCACAAAGCACAGCCTGAGCTCTCCAGGATCTGCCGGACGAGGTTCCTCTGCATTCCCCGCACTGCCCCGGGATTTGAGCCCTCGCTGGAGCCGCTGCCCCTGGCCCGGCCCCCCGGGCGCACAACGCCCGCGCTGCTGCCGGAGCTGCCCGGCGGCCGCATCCTGCCTTTGTGTGGGAGGAAGGACGCTCCGGACCCCGCATCCCCCTGCGCTCAGCTCCTCAGCCCGGGGAAGCAGCTGCGGGAGCTCAGAACGATCCCTGACCCCAGCCCGGGCTGCGCGGCCTCCCGGGGGCTGGGTCCCACACCCGGCCTGGGAGGTGTTCAGCACACAATTCCCGACGGATTGATCCCCGGTGAGGAAAACCACGATTCGCACAGAATCTGCCACAACACGAGCTCTAAAGACAATTAATGACTTGGTGATTAGAACACCTTGCACTGAAAGCTCAGAGTCTTCTCCCCGTGTGGCAAATCCCGACCCTGGCACTGACCCCAGCCCCGGTTTGGGAACCAGCACGTTCCCTCCTGCAGCGCTGATTTTTGGGATTATCCAAACCCCAAAGCAGGCTCGGCACAACCCCAAAGCTCGGCTGCGCCACGGTGAGTCAGCCCCGCTGCAACGCCGGCTTCACCCGCGGGTTTGGCGTCACACCTGACTCACCTGCCCGGGGCTGGCCGGCTCCCAACGCAAAATCCCACACTCCCAGCTAAGGAAGAACTTCGCAGCGTTTTCCTTCCCTGGGAGATGGGCAGGATCCACACAACTCCCGTTCGACACCAGCAAACCCCGGAGGAGGCACGTTGTGGCTTTTGATTTAAATGAAAGACTGGGGAAAAAAGGGAGGAAACCCCCAAACCCTCCTTTCAGGCTCCATGACAAGCCATGATCCTCATCCCTTCACGAACAGCCTCCAGTCCACCCCCAGCCTGGAGAGAGAGCCAAAGCCACTTGCAGATGTTTAGGTACAAACCTACAGTGAGAACTGGGGACCCCTCTGAACATCATCTCCCTCTGTGTATGGGTTGTTCTCCTACTTTAAGAGCAATTAAAACCAATCCCACTCTTCCCAGACATCTTCCCAAGGCTAAATCCACACTCAGGATTGGATACAGGAAAAATTCGCCACATATCTGCCTGCTTGCTTCCAGCCAGCCAAGGAAGCAAACACAGACCATCACCAGCGGAGCAGATCTTTGACCATGTTGGATGTTCCCTGAGCTCTGCTCACAGCTCCGGCTCGAGTCAGAACTAAACTGAACAAGTGATACCAACCAAAGCAAAGCACTTCTTGTCCCCAGCACCCAGGAACAAACGCAGGGCTGCAGGACAGCTGAGGTGTGTCACCCCTGAGTGCCACACAGCAGGAAGGAGCCCGGTTCCTGCTGGACTTTCAGCAGGGACTCTCTGGGTCCTGAGCCACAGGGAGCCCAGGTAAGAGTGGCTGGTACAGGACATCCTCTGCCTCCAGCCTGTGGCTGGGAACCATCCCCAGTTGTTTCACACCCCAGCTGAAGGGACTCGAGCAGTTCCAGCCTCTTTGAACTCATCCAGGATCGCTGCATAAAGTTCAAAAGTAAAACTGCTGATTAAAGTCTGGGAATACACAACTCCCTTCCCCATTGTGCTGAGATTTAATCATCTTTTTACTAACCTGGAAGAGATATAATTACTTCCAACAGTAATTTATTGGAATGAGTAAGACCTGATTTAAGAGAAACACAATCCCATTGGAATTGTCAGTGCTGTGACTGCTTTGAGACATTGGTGACATCCACAGTGGACTTCACGCAGACAAATCAAGGCTTTATGAGATGATCCTGTGCTAAATCATAACTTATGACACACAACAGCTGGAATGGAACTCCACCAAGATACAGCTCCATGCCCTGCTGAGCTGCTCCTCCCAGAGCTGCTTTTTACAGCAACACACAGGGATTTGGAGCTTGGAGTGCACGACTGCTCCCCCAAGCCCAGGTCCCTCCCTGCAGCCCTCACTGCTCAGGAGATGGATTTTGTCAGATGTGTGAGGTTTTGGGATGGCTCCCAGCACGGAACTCTGCCCTGGTGCTGGGATTTATCCCTGGGCCCTGCCCCAGCAGCAGAGTTCTGTGTCCTGAGGCAATCCAGGGTAAATCCCTCGGCTCAGGAAGCTCCACGCAGCACTCCCAGGCAAACTGCCAAAGTCTCACAAGTGGAAAAATTTAGCAATCCAGCCCTGAGTTTCTATAAACTCGGAACTGTTGCACACACACACCTGCCATTGTCCCAGCTGTTGACACAACAAACACATCTTTCTCCAGGAGCTGCAGAGACGGACCTGTGACTCATCAGCCTCGCACTTACTCCTGGAGACTCGGTTTCATTGCAATTACACACTCCAGTTACACTTTCTGTGGAGTTAGATACAATTATTCCAGCAAGTCCCTTACCTAGACCCTGTGTCTGTCACTTCAGGAAGGTGGCCTGGATCAAGAAGCCAAAATTCAGGACAAAAAGAACAAGTGAGATCCAAGCAGCTCCTGCCCCATCACACCAGGCACCTGCAGGGTCATTGCTGAACTACAAATAAAAGGATTTAAAAAGAGAGAGAAGAGGTTAACCAAGGAGCTGCAGTGGGGAAGGGATCAGACAATTTTGGGTTTGGATGACAGGAGCTCAATCAGAGGATCAGGAGTGAATTCAGTGGTGTCACAAACAGCAGAGACACAGATGGAACCCAGCCCAGCAGAGGTTCTGTGCTGAGAAGGGTCTGTGCAACAGCAGGGGTAGCTCAGGAGGGGAGAGGGCTGATTATCCTGACTGATATTTAAATGAAATGTTAGTACTTGACTGGGTAAGCAGGAAGGAATTAAAATACTAAGCTAAACACGTTTTAGAAGTTATATTCTTTTTAAACACTGCATTTAATCGCTCTCTTTAAAGCCAGCACCATTCTTTAGGGATAGATGAAAAAAAGAGACAGAGGGATCACCAACAATAGAAACTCCAAGGGAGATGGAAAGGTGGAAAGAAGGCCTGGCCCATCCAAAACCAGCAGTGAAGGTCCTTTATCAGTCCTGGAGGCAGGAGATGGAAATAGGTGTGAGGGAAGATAAGCAGTGACTCAGGTCCTGAATATATTTAAAGAACTTCTATTAGTGCTAAGATTAAAAGGCATTCAGAGGTCACCAAAGCCAGGTGGAAGCAGTGTTGGGATGACAGAGGAGGAGGCATTAAACCCTCAGGAGCTGCAGCCCTGCGGTCTCTGCCCAGGACAGCCAGGGAAAACCCAGCTGAGTGAGGATCTGCACGTCCCCAGCTCAGGCCTGTGGCTCCACAAGCACCAAATTCACCTAGAAGGACTTTGAAAAACGCCTTTGTCCAGCAGCTTCTTGGAATTTATCACACACAGTTTAGTAACAGGTGATCCTCAGCATTGCAGCTGCTGCAGGAGGTTTACAAGACTCCAGCTCACAATGATGTTCATGTGAAGAAACAAAAGATTCAGCACAGAGGGAAGTGCAGAAGGAGCTGCTCTGGAATGCCTCCTTCCAGCAGGACCCAAAGCAGCCCTGCCTCAGTTTAAACCCAAGGAAAGACTCATCAGCTCTCCACACATCACAGCAGCACAAAAAGAATTCAAAAGCGCCTTCCGCTCCCCGTTCCAGAGCAACCTCAGACTTCAGAACTGAGCCAATCTCAGAAACACAGCCGGAGTTTTTACAAGAACTCCACAGCAGCCACCCAGCAAGTTTCCAGTGTGATTAAAAGGGGTTGGAACTGGATGGGTTGTGAGGTCCCTTCCAACCTGAATCCCTCCATGGTTATGGAAAGGCAGGGAGCCCCCAGGATTCCTCAGATGAGCTCTCACACCACCACAGCTCCTCCCTAAGTCCATCAAACCTGCTGATCATTTCCTGCAGGACTTTACTGGCTCTGACCAGCAATTTTCACAGCAAATACTGAGTCTGAGCTTCTCCATCCTCTCAGAGCAGTGCCCAGGTAAGGCTGTTTGACTCCTGCTTTGCAAGAACTCGACAGGAGCATCACTAATTAAAGGGCTTTTCCTGCTCCCCCAGGCCAGTTAAAAGCCCCAAATTTTCCAGAGCCAGCAGAGAGGATCAAACACTTTCTCATCTCTGAGCAGTCATTAACCCTGCACAAAACAAAGCTGATTAGCAAATGTAAACGTCCATACAAAAATAGCCAACATCTGTTTAAATTTAGAAATTTATTTTGTTTAATCCACAAGCTTTATATAGCTTTAGTTAAAAAAACAAAAACAAAGAACAGTGAAAACATGACAATATCCAAAGTTCAGGTTCCTCTAAACTTTCAAAGAACACGGCTCTGAAAGTTGCTCAGACCATTCCGAAGAACCGTAACGAGACAAGATTTATGAATGGGGCAACGACAGCTCACAAACAAAATTTATGGAACTGAAGGAATTATTTTTTTTTTTTCTGGGACTGCTGATCATGGAAACTGCCCTTTAAAAAAAGAACATAAAAATACAAATGAAATTCCAGTGTTCCAAATCAACATGTTACATCAATATAAACCCACAGTGTCCTGGTAAACAACATGCTTTCATTTATGTACCACTCTAAATTGCTATTCTTGATTGGCTTCAATGGAGACTATACAGGCAACAGTAGAAAGCATTAAAATAGAGATGTACCTCCTTGGAATTCTGCAGTGGTTTTACTCCTGGGCAAGCCTACGAACCACAAAGGTTAGTAGCATCATGTAAGTGATACAAAAGAAGTCAAATGAGACCCTCACAAATTCTGCTCAAGGCTCTGCTGGATTTCAAAGAAACGAGGGAACTGACGGTCATGTTTCAAACCTCCAAAACAAACTCCTACTGCTTCTAAAAAGTCTCACTCTAAATGAAATTATGCTGACTGTCAATGAAAGAATGTCACTAGTACACTGTGGACACTTTTTGTAATGTAAATCCATGCCCTCTGTACATGGTGAACCTCAACCTAGCAATTATTACAACAAATGTTATATTCTAAAGCTCAAACACATTTAGCAATTTGAAATTGAATTCTGAGTACAAACCAAATAAAATGTACATTATATCAAAGGGTTGGCCTAGGAGGGGGGGGACACCTGCGCCTTCCTCATGGACCTCAGCGCCTTCTCCCGCAGGTGCTTTTCTAGGTCATCCAGGTTGTCCTCGGGCTCGCTCTCTGTCTCCTTCAAACAAAGACAAAGAGTTCCTTCAAACACCCCAGGCCCAGCCAGGCTGAGCCCCCCCAGCCCTGAACTCCCCAGGTGGAGTCACACACCCCAAACCCCAGTTTGGAATCAGGGGGGTCACACCCACCCTGTTTGCTCACGCCGGGCCCTTACAAAGTCCCAAATTCTCACCTTTTTGGGTTCTGTCTCTGCTTCCTGCTCTTCCTGTGCTGAGGTGGTGTCTGCTGCAGCCACAGCAGCAGCTGCTGCAGTCGCTGCTGCCTTCTCCTTCTTATGCTTTTTGTGTTTCTTGTGCTTTTTATCCTTTTTATGCTTCTTATCCTTCTTTTTCTTCTTCTTCTTGCCACCACCTTCTTGATCTGAATTCTGTAATAAATAATTCAGTAGATGTTACAACTCATCTCTAAGGCTTCAAAATTCTCTGGCAAACAATGGAATTGTCCCTGGGAAACACCTCAGAAGAAGAGGTGAGGATCCCAAACAATCTGTTCTCTTCCCACTGGGAATAATCTGAGCTTGCACAAAGGATGCTGAGCATAAACAAACCCACCTCACTTTGTAGACCATGAAAGTCACGTACACTCATGAAATGGGACAGACTTTTTTTCACAGGAGTCTGATTTTCTCTCTAATAGCACTTTTTTTCAGATTTGGAGATGTTAAGCTTGAAAAATCTATGTTGCAAACTGTTTTTACAAATTTGGGTCTATGAAGAATGACCCCAAGCAGTCTCCCCCCCCGTGAATAACCCTGGGGCTGCTCAGCAGCTCAGCCCTCCTGCCAACAGCTTGCCCTGGAACCCAAAGCAGCGCTGCTTTATGAACAGACAAATACCCTGGCAGGGGATGGGCTCTGAGTTGGACTCTTGGCCTTTTTTGCAGGTGACCAGTTTGCAGAAGGAGAGCGGGAGCGAGCAGGGGATGCAGGTCCTTGGTGTTTCTTGGGAGCTGCCTCAGGCGACCCTGACGCAGAGCGGGACGAGGACACGCGCCGGGGGCTGGGGGTGGAAGCCCTGGGGACACAAAAGTCACAGTGAGAGACACCAAACAAGGGAACAGCAACACAAGAGCCAAATCAACACGTGTGCTTTAACTTGGTCAGGCTGCCCCTTAAATTGAGTTAAAAAAATGAATAGATTAATTGCTTTGCTGATGTGTTAAAAAAGGCAAAACAATCCAAGAGCAGAGTGGATCCGTAATGCAGAGGGATAATGCAGCCTGAAAAGCTGTGAAACAACCCTGCTGCTGCTCAGAACTGATTGCTGCCTTCCTGGCATCTCTAAGGTATAACCACATTAACAGTCAGGAGAACAGCAATGCCATTTTATTGGGCAAGGCTTTCCATTCAGCTCCATTTTCCTTCTGAAAAAATTCAGAAGCCAGCACCACACTCTTCACTGCCTGCTCAGAAAAGCAGCATCACGCTAAAGACAAAAACATTTCCAATTTTAGCAGTTTATCTTAAACAGCCACTTATGGAATTATTTCTGAGATAATGAGAAGTGTTGGTTCCCTTCCACAGTTGGGTTTAAAGACGAAGTTTTTCTTTAAAGCCAGCAGTTAAAGGGAAAGATTTGGGGAGACCTCATGGCAGTGTTCCAGGGTGTTATAAAAAGGAGGGAGAGGGGAATTTAAACAGGCAGGGCACAGGGAATGGCTTCCCACTGCCAGAGGGCAGGGTTAGATGGGATATTGGGAACAAGTCCTTCCCTGTGAGGGAGGTGAGGCCCTGGCACACGGTGCCCAGAGAAGCTGTGGCTGCCCCTGGATCCCTGGCAGTGACCAAGGCCAGGTTGCACATTGGGGCTTGGAGCACCCTGGGACAGTGGGAGGTGTCCCTGCCATGGCAGAGGTGGCACTGGATGGATTTTAAGGTCCCTTCCCACCCAACCCATTCTGGCATTCTGGGATTCCTTAACTACTTTCACTGCATTACAACTAAACAACAACCCCTCATCAAACCCGGAGCAGACAAGAAGGATTTTTTTACTTTGTTTTCTTGGGTTCTGGCGTTCTGGACACCCTCCTGATGGGCCTGGTGCTGGGTGAGGGTGACTGTCTCCTCTGCGGCGATGCCGACGCTCCCCGGCGCGGCGGCGGGGGGCTGGACGAGGGGTGGGAAGCTCGAGGCCGTGGTGAAGGTGAATGCCTTTTGTTTTGTGGTGGAGAACGTGTTTCCCTGTTGGATCTGCTGGGAGGAGACCCCTTCCTGTGCTTGGAAGATATGGAAGGGGAGCGCCGTTTGGCAGTGGGGGAGCTCCTCTGTTTGGGCGGCGGGGAGTGGGAGACTCTGCGCTTGGACTGGGGGGAAGGGGAGGCCCTTCTCTTGGGAGGGGGAGGAGGAGAAGCTGTTCTCCTCTTGGGAGGGGGAGATGGGGAGTATCGCCTCTGGATCGGGGGGGAGTATCTCCGGGGAGAGGGAGAACGTCTGCGAGGGGGCGGTGATGGAGACCTGCAAAGAGAACAAACCTTCAGGGGCCACCCAGGCATGGCAACAGTCAGCAGTGCCCTGCAGTTCACCCAGACAGGACTCTGGAGTTCTTCAAACTTCTCAAAATTTAAGCTAGAACTCTTTAGAAGTTGTAAGAATTTAAAATACAACTCTTCAGAAGTTGTTGCCCAGAAAGGTTGTGGCTGTCCCATCCCTGGAAGTGCCCAAGGCCAGGTTGGATGAAGCTTGGAGCAGCCTGGGACAGTGGAAGGTATCCCTGCCATGGCAGGCGTGGGATGCTCTTTAAGGTCCCTCCCAACCCAAACCACCCACGGTTCTGTGATTCCCATCCAGGATTTGCAGCAGCAACCCAACAACACCCAGGCCGTGCACCCACCACACCCAACCTCAGCAGCACCACCACAGCCCCTCAGCTCCCCAGGGGAGGAACTGGGACCAGGGCACTTCTCCCAAGCCCAGGGCAGGCACAGCTGATCCCCCAGCGTGGTACCTTCGGCGGGGCGGGCTCGGGGAGCGGCGGCGCCGGGGCGGAGGTGCCGGGGAAGGGGAGCGGCGCCGGCGCGCCGGGGGCGGCGAGGGGCTCCTCCTCCTCCTGCTGCAGGGAAACAGGGAGTTAGTGCAAAACTTCCACCTGAGCCACAGGATTCCTTGTGTTCTGCTTGCACTACACAAAATCAGCTCCTTCATGCATTGGAAAATGAAATTCTACTTGGAGCACTGATGGAAAGAAAATACTGAAGTGTTTTTGAAGAGACAGTAAGTGTTTGACTGTGACCCTGAGCCCACCACAGGTCTCTGACTGCGACCCTGAGACCACCAGAAGTGTCTGACTGTGACCCTGAGCCCACCACAGGTCTCTGACTGTGACCCTGAGACCACCAGAAGTGTCTGACTGTGACCCTGAGCCCACCACAGGTCTCTGACTGCGACCCTGAGACCACCAGAAGTGTCTGACTGTGACCCTGAGCCCACCACAGGTGTCTGACTGGGACCCTGAGCCCACCACAGCAGCCAGGACACAATTCCACATCTGCACAACCTGATCCATCACCACCTTGTAGCCAGAAAAAGACCAAATGTTTGGAATAATGGATGGCTCACATGCTGATTTTGCCTGGGGTGGAGTTACTTTTCTTCATAGTGTGAGACTGTGCTCCTTGAAAACAGCTTTTATCTACGGATCTGAAACCCAAAATTATTTATTTCTTGAAATGCAGTGAAAAAAACCAGAGTGGTTGCTAAACTGCAGCTCTCTGGATTAGAACTGTTCACCAAATGAGACATCTTCTGCTGTGCAGGGTTGACAACAGACTTCTGGAAGGGGGAGTTTTAATCCAACACATACTTGTATAGAATTTTTAAAAAAAGGAATATCGGTAAAGTGAAATATTCCTTTTTTTAAAAAAAGCAATTAAGATAAAATGACTGGATAAGGGAAAAATGAGAGCAATTAAAAAGCAAAGCAGCCTATTTACATAAACTGAGGTTTGATTTCAAATATGCTGGGTATTGTTCTCCAAGGCAATGAGACACAGTTTCACAGATAAGAGTTTGCTCCAAAATACAATGTTCTTTTATGATCCAAAAACCCCCTAGCCTTCCAATGTGCTAATTGTCCTAATTAAACATGTATTTATGCAATAGGCAGTAGGTGAATTCAGTGTGTTATAAAACAAGATCAAAGCCTTTGAATCCAACCTGTTTTCCATACAATTGCCTGACAGGATCCATAATCAGGAAGGTCTGCATTTGTGAGGGAGTCACCCTTGTCTCTTACATCATAATGTGTGCTGTGAGTATCTGCTAGCTAGGGCTTAATTACAGCCTGCTCAAGGGTCATTACATCCAATTAATAAACCCATCAAGCTTCCTGCATCTTTCTGTACTCCCAGATCAACACAGAGCAAACAGTGCCACAAATCAAAGTCACTACTGTTACACTTATTGTCTACTTCCAGTTGTTCCAAATATTTCATGAACTGAGGAATGAGAGCTTTGAAAACTCCAATCATCTGAGACCCACAAGATCAAAATTTTAATTGCTTGTTTCAAGTGTGCAGGAGGGTTTGAGTCAGCGGCAGCAGGAATCCAACTGCTCACCCAAAGCTGGGTGTCTGGGGTGAGGAGCCCCTGAGGAGCACAAGTGTTCAGCTGTTTTCGGGCATCAGTGAGATGCAGGAACATCAAAGTTATTGATGTCACAGGCTGATGTGAATTAACAAGGAGTGAGCAGTGGAGGACGCAGAGCAGGTGCTGTTCTGTCTCTTTTTGCCAGTGAAATGGTTCCAGATCCAGCACACGAAGGAGCACATCAATCTGATTTTCCCTCACCCTGAGTATGCAAGTTTAAAGGACAAAGGATGGCAAATGCTTATCCATGCCAAAATAAATGACAGCCTGTTCAAGAGATGAATTTCTAACCAACCTTTTCATCACTGGCGATTGCCACCTCTTTTCCATCTGCATCCTGAGAGCAGTGGAGGGAAAACAAAACAAAACAAAACAGATCTATCTGCCACGGATCTGAGGCAAGGACGAACACGTTCAGAGAAAGGTCAGAGCAAATGAGTGTAACAGGAAGGAAATCTTGGAACAAGACTGGGCAGAGTGGGCATGACCTGATGTGTATTTGGCGAGAGTTGCAGAGAGATGAACATTAAACAAGAGGAAAGGGTGAGTGAGAGCAGAGTTACCGAGGGGAGGACTCCTTCTGCCGCTTGCGGGGCGACGGCGAGGGGCTGCGCGAGTGCGAGTGCCGGCGGCGCCTGCCCACCTCCCCGTTCTTCACGTTCGACCTCTTGGGCCTCTCCTCTTCTGAGGAAGATGAAGAACCAGAATCTGCAAACGTAGAAGAATCACTCTCTGGGAAATGATCCTCGTCATGCTGATCAGTCACTGACAGGGTGATGCTGCAGTTCACACCAACCCTCTCTCCCACAAGAACCCAGAATTTAAAAGCAGATCAACTCAAAGAGCTGGTTGAAGCCAAGTGATAAATAAATCCATCAGAGCTGGCTAAAAATGTCTGCAGTAATCTAACTGCCCCCATAAAATTTGGTAGACAGAAAATTTAAAAGGTGAACTGCAGTTGCTTTTTGAAACATTATGTGGACAAAAATGTCCAGGTGAGTTTGCTGATAAGAGTCCACAATAAGAACAGATGAAGAATCCACAGCACAGAATATTTGTGTGTGATGCTAAGAGTTTACAAGTGCAACTTTTAAAGATGCAAACCTGTTAACAAAAGATGTAATAACCTTTAAAGGTCGTGTTTTTATTCTTCCTGAACAATAATTAAAGTGACCTCATTTTGAGTGGCAAATCTGTAATTAAGTTTACAACAGCACTGCAGAGCACACAGCAAATAATTTTAATCTGTATTTGAACTTAACTACTTCCTGCAAAAGTAAACTACAACATTCCCAGTTTTAGGAAATTCCTCTGCTCCATACCAGATGAAGACTGTTGATTTTGCCTCCTGTACTGGCGCCTCTGTTGGACAGAATCTGCTGCAGCCATTTTGCCTCCTTTGTCTTCTTCTGAAAGGACACACAAGGACAGGGCACTTAAACCAAGGGTACAGATTTGCCTTATTCAGGCAGAAGCTAAGTTATGGACAGCAGATCATCAAGGAAGGGGTGTCCCTCCACTCAACTCTTAGGATAACACAAGGCTGGGATACACTTCGGCTGAGCTTTTATTCTGAGCAATCTTGGACAGAATGAGGCAGTAGGAGTGATCATCTTCAGAGTTCTGAAAACTCTTGTTGCTAATGCCAAGCTACCAGGAGGGCTCAGCACTTCACTGCCCTGTACTATCAAGTACTTTTGACTGAAAGCTCCACCCAGGAGCAGAGCTGGAAACGCAGAGCCGTACCTGATTCCGACAGTTCTGCTTTCCTGGGTTTGGGTGCTGGCGAAGGAGACTCTCGTTTCTCAGTACTCTTATGTTTGGGTGCTACGAGACAAAACCAAACAGCTCAGCTGCAATTCCTGCCATTCCTTCACGCTCTCCTACAACCCGTCCACGTGATCTTTGAGGGAACAAAAGCCCAGAATGGGAGAGGAGCACCCTCACCTGCAGCCCTGCTGGGCGAGACGGAGGCGCGGCTCTTGCGGGCGCGGTTGGACTGCTGGGGGGTGGGCGAGCGGCGGGGCTTGGCCGG
>VZTJ01003941.1:134252-145631 GCA_013397795.1 Orthonyx spaldingii
GGGGGGAGGTGGGCGGGGCCAGGCGCGCGCCGCGCGCGTTCTCCCTGCGGCGCCTGCTGATTGGCGGAGGGCCGGCGCGCGCGCTGGAGCAGGGCCAATCAGAGCGCGCGGCGTGCGGCGGCCGCCTCTCGCGGCGCGCGCGGAGGTGAGCGGGTGTGAGAATGCCGCTCTCGCGAGATGTTGGCCCTGCCGTTATTGGTGATGCTGACATCTCGCGAGATCCGTGGTTCCCTCACGGCCGCGGCTCCCTCAGCGATGGCGGCGGGGCCGTGTGGGTTCGGTCTGTGAGGGCACAACGGTTCCAGCCCTCGGGAACGGCCCCTCGACTCCTTCCCGGCATAACAGGGGTCCCTGGGCGGGACGCAGGGCTCTGAAGAGGTCACAGGATGGTTGGGGTTCGAAGGGACTCTGGAGATCATCCAGTCCAACCCCCTGCCCAGGCAGGGTCACCCAGAGCAGGGGACACAGGAACAGCTCCAGGTGGGTTTGGGATGTCCGCACAGAGGGGACACTCCAGTCCTCCCTGGGCAGCTGTTCCAGGGCTCTGCCACCCTCACGGGAAGAAGTTCTTCCTCATGTTGAGGTGGAACTCGTTGTGATTTAGTTTACAGCCATTGCTCCTCGTCTTGTCACTGAACAGAGCCTGGCACCGTCCTCTGACACCCTTTGGGGATATTTTATGGATTGATGGGATCTCCTCTCAGCCTCCCCCTCTCCAGACTGACCAGGCCCGGCTCCCGCTGTGTCTCCCCATGAGGGAAATGCTGCAGACCCCAAATCATCTTTGTGACCTCTGCTGGACCCCTCCAGCAGCTCCTTGCCTTCCTTGAGCTGAGGACAAGCCATGAGCTGCCTGCCCCAACCCACCAAGGACAGACTGGTGTGACTGGTGTAGGTCACTCGTCTGTGTGGCTCCTTGTGGCCTGAATTACCAATGTATTTTTGGGAAATAAATTTGTTACCGGACTCAGGAATAAAACCCAACGGACATTCTCACATTTTGTCTGCTTAGACTTGCAATGATCCGAGTTTTGCACAGCCAAACTTGGGACAGTGCTCGGCTCAGCTGCTCAACAGCCCTGGCATCGCGGATGAGGGAATTTAGTGAAGCTGACAGCTAAAGCTGGAATTGCTTTATGGGGTTTTTTTGTTGAGAAACACGAGTTACAGCCCGTGGGAAGGCAGGAGGACACTAGGTGGAGCTCCGTGCTCTCTGCTGGGATAAGGAGGATGGAAATGAGGGGGGAAAGCTGAGTTTTGGGATCAGGACTTACCCAGCAGCAAAAAATTAAACATCTTACCAGTGCATTTGGGTCAGTAAAATTCCAACGGGAGGATCCGACCTGCTGCAGATACTCGAGAACTTTTAGGAGGAAAAAAACCAAAATTGGTTCTTGCAAGACAGGGCCAGCTAAAAGGGGGGCGTGCCCAAAACCTGTGTGTTTGGAAGTGGCAAGGGCAGGTGGGCTCAGCCCTGGAGCAGCTGCTGTTGACAGGGCAGGGAGTGTGGGGTTGTTCCTGGAGAACTCAAACCCGCAGCAAATTGCACAATACAGGGGTTTTTGTTTCTTGAGAAGGCAGTTTTGCTTGCTCAGCACAAGCTCTGGGTTTTGCTGCCAGGAGGGGCTGTGGGGCCTCCCAGGAGGTGCCAATGTGAGGCAAACTTTTCTGGGATTTGAATTTTTTTTAGCTGGGGCAGTGCTGGTGTGGTCAAAGCAGCAATTCTGCAGCCAATAATAGTAATTCTGTGAAACTGGGACTGCTTGCAGTAGTTCTGCTTGTTCTGCTTGTGAACTTGGTTGGCTTGAAATGAAGCAAATGGAAAGTAAACAAATTTTACTAGAAGTAGTTCTGGCTGGGGATGTTAAAAGCAACAACAGCAAGATGGGCTTTTCTTTCCTAAAAATCTTGATTTTGATCCTGTGGAACTGCTCAGACACCATCCAGAGATAGAAAACTCCTTTATATTTTTTTGGAAAAAAATTAGATGTGCATCTGCTGTCCCTTCTGAATTATTAAATCAGTCATCCCTGCCACAAAAAATAACTTAGAGAACCATGACAAGAGAAATATTTACAAGGAGATGCAGAAACTTCACAAACAGCTGTCTCAATATTTGGTTTGGAATCCAAACTGTGCTCCAGTTTAAGATTAAAAAAAATATTGCAAAGTAATTGAGTTTAGTTTCTACACATTAAAAAAAAAAAAGGTCCCAGTTAGTAAAACTGACCTGTTCAAGAGATCCAAGCTTATTGGAAAAAATATGAAATATAAAATCTCAGGCAACCTGCCACTCAGTGTCTGACAATGCTGCTCTGTGTTCCCACCCCGTGGGCTGTCAGTGTCCCTGGGAATTCCTTTGTGCCACTGCTGCACACCCACAGCCCTCACACTTGCAAAACAATCTCACTTTGGGTTGGTTTCGGGAATAAAAAATTGCTAAAAATAGTTGGTCTGCAGCAGAGAACAAAGCCTTGCAGGGTGAGTGGCACACTGGGGCTGCACAAAGCCTCCCTTGCTTTATCCAGGCTGATTTTTTTTCTATTTCCGTGCTTATTTTTTTCAATTAAAGCACTCAGATTTTGTGTGAGACAAAGCATTCCAACACAGCTCCAGCCATGAGCCTGAATTCTTGAAACCCCTCAGATACCGAGTTCCTTTGGAAATGGAGAGTTACAGAATTTATAGAAATAGTTTAAAAATACTTGTAAATAAAAAGTAACTTCTTTTTCCTCAACCCATACATATGTGGCACTAGAAACATGAAATATGAGTAACGATAAATACAATTTTGATACCTCCTGTACCACCCACAATGTATAAAATAAACCACAAACCTGTTCCATGTAACTCATAACAACCTCAGGTCCAACCTGAGTTTGGGGCATGTCCAGACTTTTCCTCCTTTTTATCAGCAGAACAGAGAGAGTTCAAAGTCTCTGAGGAAGCAGAAACTCCACAAAATGTGTGCATCCTCTCTTGATTTATCCAGATTCTCCAGACCAAGAAGAGGCCTTGCTGCCTTGCTGGTGATTCCTCGACCTCCACTGGTTATTTCAGTCATGGAAAAAGTGTCTAAACCTCTTATTTTTCCTCCCAAAGAGAGAAATCGGGATTTATATCAATTTACAGAGAACCACAGCTGGTTGGTGTTCCTGGTGCAGCTCTGCTGAGGAGTCCCAGCTCCGTGGAGTAACAATTCCCTCTCTTCTCTGGCAGGAGGAGGAGCATTCCCAGCTACCTGCTGTGCATGTGGATGTCCACGGGGATGAAGGTCACCGAGGGCTGCTGGGCCAGGCTGTGGCCGCTGTGGCCCAGGGCAGGTGGCACTGCCAGCTTGGAGCCTTTGGGTCCCAGCTCCCGCCGCACTCGCATGCGCCTGGGGAAGGTAAGAGGGGGTTGGCACCAGGGATGGCACCTGGAGGGGTTTTGAGGAGATTCCCACACGACCCAGTTTCTTAAAAGTCAGACCAAGCCAGGATGTCATCCCAAAGGTACCAAAAGTCATCCCAGTGAGCTCTGAGAAGTGAGAGATCAAGCTCCCCTCTGGCAGCCCTGCTGCATGCTCAGACCTTCCCTGCACCAACAGGAATCCCTGAAAACAGCTCCCACCACCCATCCTCCATCACAGAGCTCTCTGTGCTTCCTAATGATCCAATCACAGATCAGGGACACTCAGGACTCTGCAATCAGCACTTCAGGGTTTAGATTCTCCTGGAGATTTTCAGCAGCAAACCCTGAAATGCTCTGTCAGCTGAGAGCAGGGACTTGGGTTTGTCCTGGTTTGGCTTGGTGGCTCCAGGACTTGGCCACCTACCTGTTGTAGGTTTTCAGGATGAGCAGAACCACTGTGAAAATAATAATCACCCCCACCACGATGGCAGCAACTATTGCTCCAGAACCTGGGAGAGAAGCAGGAAGGGAAAAAAAGCCATATTTACAAAGTTGTCACTGCAGTGTTTGAAGTTTGATAAGTTCAAAGTCCACTTAAAAAAAAAAAAAAAAAGAAAAAGCCACCACCCCACTCCTTTCCTTACTTTGATAGAGACTTTGTTCTTGAGACTTTGTGGTCACATTCAGTGAGAGCTGGGTGTTATTGGTCAGTGGCGTGGCCGTCGTCATCTTGAGTCGGCTGCAGAGGGGAAAAAGAGGAGGGAATTCACAAAATATTAACCCAGATTTCACAGTGGTAATTAGGCAACTGCCCATCAGAGCCTGCCAAGTGCAGGCTCGCTGAGCTGGGGTTCTTCACATTTTCATTGTGGTGGAAACCTGGCCCTGCTGAAGGAATGGAAATTGGAAATTGGTACAATGGAAATTTTGGTAGAATCTTGAGCAATCTGCCTCAAAATATCCCCTGTTCAGTGTTAATAGGATAAAATAAGATATAAGCACAGTAATGCATTGTTGCTGTGACATAAGTTTTGGATAAGTATGTATTTTCAATGCTTTTGGATTTTAGATTATCACCTCTGGTTGAGATTCAGGCCACTGAGCAAATGAATGTGAAGGATTCTGCACTCAGAATTCAGCAATGTCTTGAGGGAAGGGGGAAAGGCAGCTTTAAAAACTCCATGATAAAATAGAATTTAAAGGAGCTTCATTCATCTATCACGGAGAATAAAAACCATTTAACCCCTTAACTTGAAGTTCCAAAGGTTACAGGACAAACCCCAGCCCCTGACAGGGAGATTGCAGCGTGGCTGTGGCAGGAGGTTTGGGTTCAGCCCAGAGTCAGCTCAGGTCTGTTATTGGAAGTGGATGAACTCCCAAGGGCACAGCTGAAAACAGGCCTGTGTCTGGTAGGTAAAAGTGTGCACCTGGAAAGAGCAGCCTGGGTGTTTGCTGGTTTTAGAAGGGTTTTCCAAGAGTCCCTGGAAACCCGAGCCATTAAAGGGCTCCTTCAGCCCCGAGGGGTGTGGGCACCACTTCAAAGAGCCCTCTGGAAGCAGCTCAGCTCCCAGCCCCAAGAGCTGAGACACTCCAGTTGTCCATTGAAAAGTAAATTATCCCTCAGCACTCCATATGGAACTGAGTTTCCCACTTCAGGTGCTGCCCAGTACAGCCAGGCAGGACTCATGCTCCACTGGGATATTGTGTGGCATGGTCACTTTAATTTTACACAGCACAAGATATACCATAGCCAGAAATAATCCAGTGGAAATCGGTCAGTAATAAAAATTAACACCAATTTAAAACCTGCAGAGCAGGTCAGTGAGGAGTGAGAGGGATCAGGAAGCAGCAGGAAGGGAAGTGGTTGGTGTCTGACTGGGATGCAGGATCAGAACTGCACGGGCCACTCTTCAAACACCTCAGTCCCCTCAAGTTAAAAGTTTGGTTTTCTTCTTTCAATCTAAAACCCAAAATAACTCTGCCCCAAGCCTGTGACTGGGTCATTCTCCTGTGAGTGAATGATTCCTTTGTTCAGCCAAGGCCAAGTTCATTCAGCACCGTGAGCATCAGCTGAAATTTTTTGTGTTTAGACTCTGCCCAGCCCAATTGTCCAGCACAGGGTTCACACCCACCTCAGAGCAACCTGAGAGGCACCAGAGCTCAGGGACATCTGTTCTGTGTCCCCACCCATCCTCCCAAGTGGATGGAGGTTGTGCCAGTGACAGCAGAGCCTCCAGAGGCTCTCCAGGCTGGGAAAAGCTGAGCAAGTGTTCTGACTGTGGGCATAATTCAGAGAAAGCCACATCCAGCTCTCACCTCGTGGCTCCTGACTGGGGCAGAGCAAATGCCAGACCTACAGAAGCCTTTTTCTCCTCCTCTGGCTACCAAGTCAAAAATCCCAAATAAATAAGGCTGAATATTTTAATATTAGGCCATGAAATATTCATCCTTCCTACGTTCCCTCTGGGTCAAACCACCCTGGGAATGGGGAGCTGTTTGTGCATGAGTCACCCGGAGCCAAAGAATTTTCATTGTTGTAGTGAAACCGCCTGTTTACAGAAAGGATTAATTTATCCAACAGGGTGCACAAAGCTGAGGTGCAATTTGAAAAATGCATCAGGTTGGGGTTTTTCTGCTTTGTGTGGCAAGGCAAGAGGTCCAAGGTCTGTGTCTCCAGCCGGGGTGGAAGGTGCCAGTCCTGGAGTCCCAGCTCCATTCCTGCCCTGTGGATCAGCAGGTCACACCTGACCCAGCCTCTGCTGCAAGAAAGTCCCAGCAAACCCAGTAAAATCCATGGGAACCTACTGGTTTTCAGCCTGGATCCTACTGTGGTTAGAAAAACGTTTGGAAAACCAAGAGTGCTGGATAAAAGCCATTCAGCAGGGGAGAAGAAGTGGACTTTGATACAGCAATCACAGGACATTCTTTGTCCATGACACAGGGCTGCACTTCCCCCTGAGCACACACACCTGCCCGGCCTCTGAGAGCCTCTCATTCACCCTCACTCTCCACACTGCTGGCTGTTTCTGCATCCCCACCTCATGGAGCTGGAAATGTTTCCATAAAGTTCAGCTTTGGGCACGTTTCCATTTCAAACAGCTTGGCAGAGACAGGGGATGGGTTATTCTGGCCAGGGGGAGCAATGCCCCCTTTTCCAAAGGCTCTCTAAAAGCTGCCCCTGCCCTGCTGGAGTGCAGCTGAGGGGCCCTGCTGGGCTGGGCTGGCTTTGTTTGTGAGGAGCTGTCACCTGTCAGCACCTGGCAATGGCAGCACAGGGGCCACAGGGAACCGAGGGGTTTGTTGGGGGGTTTTCCAGGCTGGCTGGGCTTGCAGAGGCAGTTCCCTGCCAGGGCAGGCAGGTGCTGGCTGGGAGGACACAGATTTTCACCTGGTGGGGTTTGTGTGGAGCTGGGTTGTTCTGCCCCCACCTTCCCAGCACCCCTGAGAACACTGCAGGGATGGAGACAAGCTGTGATTTCAGAGAGTCACAAAAACACAGCGTCCTTCAGTGAGACCTGAACGGCCTGGGGGTACCTTGAGAGGCTCTGGAGAGTGAGGAAGGAGGAGAGAAAAGCCCAAGTTCAGAGGGGCCTGAGGCAAACAACCCTCCCTGTGTGAGCCCGAGTGTCCCCACGGCAGGGCAGCACCTTTGCATAAGCGTTTGCTTAGGTTCTGGCACGAGCTGCCCAGGTTTAGCTGCTGTTAAAACACTCATTAAAAGCAGTTCATTGCCCTGCCAAGACACAGAAAATGACACAAACTGCAGGCAGCTCTGTGCAGCAGCAGCAATTCAAAACCCCTCAGGAATTCTGCCTGCCTGGCTCACATCGTGAGAGGGCCAAAACCCCTCAGCTCCCACAGGTGACAAGGAGTGACAACAGGACCCCAGGAAGGAGCACTCTCATTTCTAAATATGAACTTGGTAGACTTTTGTCACTGACTCTCCCAGGAGCAGTGTCTAAACCAGACTGTGAACTGCACATTTCCCAATTCTAACTTTTTTCTTTTCGCCTGAAAAATTCTGGGCCACACACATTTCTCCTCCCCCTCTGTGAATGCAGTTATTCATGGGAACGACAGGAACTCCACCACGTTCAGATCCTAAAACCACTCCAGACCCTTCAGGGTAGGGCTGCCCATGCAGGATATGGAAGAAAACAAGCCAGAGGTATTTTCCCACTGGTTCCAGGCCAGGATCTGAGGCACACTGGGATCAGCAGACTTGCTTAGACACTTGTGAAATATCCGAAAGAACCAGGATTTGAACTTAAAATGGACAAATTCCCCCCAAGCACCATCACACTGCTGGGGCTTTGCACTGCTCAAACAGATTTCAAAACAAAATTCCCATTTATGTGCAACACACAGATGATATATCAGGTATCAAGAGAGAGCTGGGAACAATTTTGCAGCTTATTCCTGGAAGGAATGCTGGAGGTTTTCTTTTGTTGGCAGCTTTTTTTTTTTTTTTAATGATTATTAGAAAGCTCTTATTCTACGTTTTTTACTTAAGACTGTACACACAGACACTGAATTAACCAACTCCAAGTGGTGTAACCAAGAGCTGGCAAATAAAAACTCTCACAGGACCCACCTTGTTATAACAAAGAGCAAAAGGTGCAACTGCTTGGTCTTTTTTTTGGAGAAAAGATTCCAACAGTACTGAACTGTGGCTCAAGACTTCAAGGAAAATGACACAGACTAAGCCCATGGATTTTTGGGTTCCTGAAGTGCTGTCCAAGGCCTGGCTTGGACATTACTAGGAATTTCCAGCTTGTCTGGACTCAGCAGGAGCTGGGAGACCATTCCATGCACAGGGATTTTCACAGGACCTTCTCTCTGAGCAGCAGCTCCCACCAGTGCCTGCCAGCACAATTAACCTGGGATTTGGGAAGGAAAAATGCAGCTGGTGGGGTCCAAGAGTCACCACAGTGACAGGGAAAGAAAATCCAAATCCATCTGCACTCAGATAAAAGTGAGGACTTGGAGCAGGTGCAGAGCCCAAAACCACAACACAGGAGCCCAAAACCATGACACAATTCAGATTTTTTGCTTGGAATGAGGTGGCTTTACCCACTGCTAACTGGTGATGTCCCAGTGTGTTCCTGGGAGGGAGGGCTGGGTAATCAGCAGTTAAATATTACCCAGAAAAAAATTGATTCAGAAAGAAGCAAAATGCCTCAAGCACCTGTACGGAGCCCAAGGCAGGAGTGGCTGGTGGGGGATGGTCAAGGAGACTCAAGGTGACAGATTTTAAAAGCCATCAAGGTGTGCACTCAAAAGGAAAACAAGAAAATGAATCTGAGCTGAGCTCTCAGAGTGTGGCAGGGGTTGGTGGCGTTGTGCCACACTCCCCTCAAACCACAGCCAGCAGCTGATCCCATCCATGGGCTCCTCCTCCTCCTCAGCCAAATCCACCCAAAGCACCCAAATCCACCCAAAGCACCTCTCAGCCAGGACACCACTGGGTGTCCCAGTGCTGCTGTTCCATGGATGAGCCCAGGGCTGTGTTTGCTCCACGTGGGAGGCTCTGACCAAGGCACAGCCCCTTCCCTCTGCCCCTTCCCACTTGGAGCCACTGCACCATCGACCCCTGGCTGGGCACAGGGGCCCCCAGTCTGGGCAGCTGACACTCCACAGCCTCTGCAATCAGTTCATGACTTTGTTGCTCCGTGGAGGTGATTGTGAAAACGCCGAGTTCTGTGTCAGTGGCAAGGTGGATGACTCAGACATCCCTGCAGCTTTTTTCTCGCTTCCCTCCTCTGTGACCTCCATTCCTGCCTGGGATCATCCCTCCCTGCACGAGGCCTGGCGAGGGCTATAGGTTTTGGCTGCATTTCCTGGTGTCTGTGCCTCTCAATAAAGCAGCCCAGTCGTGCCCACCACATTCTTCTCCTCTCCCACATGCCCAGCAATGGACCAGGTCAGGGCTCGTGGGCCAGCCCTGAGCAAACCCCTTCAGCCCTGCCTGGCACCAGGGCATGAGAACCCAGGGCGTGGGACGGCCCCCAGGGGCACAGGGGCTGCTCTGGGCAGACACCAGCACCCCACAGGCTGTTCAGGGTGGACGGATTTACCCCCAGAGGTGCTGATCTGAGATCACTCAGGGGTTCTGCAGCTCCCTTGTGCGTTAAATCCTGGCTGATTCCCTGTGAAGTGAGAAGAAGGATTGAGTGTGACTAGTGAGAGTCACGCTTGCAGTGGCAGTGAGCAGACAGGAGCAGGGCTGGACAGGAAACCTCCATGAATTCCTGCCAAGGCAGCCAAGGCTGCTGCCAGCTTTGGATGGGAGCTTTGGGATGCTGTCCTGGGCTGGCCACTCAGCCTGTGGGACAATGTGCTCCCAGATCCTGGGCTGGATCTGACATTGAAGCTGTTCACCTACCAGGAAAATGCAAACCCCAGTCCCATTGTAAGAACCTCTGTGAGTTTCGTATCCTTCAGGTTCTTCTGTATTAAAAAATTAGAGAGAGAATCCTTTATGGGGTACAGAGAATTCTGTGTGGAATATAGAAACTCCCGTACCCAATGTCAAACTGGTGCAATAACAAAAGAGAGTACGGTTAGATGGGATATTGGGAAAAATTTCTTCCCTGTGAGGGAGGTGAGGCCCTGGCACAGGGTGCCCAGAGAAGCTGTGGCTGCCCCTGGATCCCTGGCCGTGTCCCAGGCCAGGCTGGACACTGGGGCTTGGAGCACCCTGGGACAGTGGAAGGTGTCCCTGCCCATGGCAGGGGTGGCACTGGATGGGCTTTAAGGTCCTTTCAAACCCAAACTGCTCTGTGATTCTGTGATTCTCTGATTCTGTATTTAAAGAACTCTGCACGCAATACAAAGAACCAACACAGAAATGCAGCTCCTCTCCCTCTGCACACAGCAGCACCAAGGCAGTCCCAGGATTTCTTGCCTGTGCTAAGGTGTTGGATCCATGAGGTGCCTTCCCCTCTGCAGAGAGCCCTGCACACACACGCAGAGCTGGCACCTCGCACTTGCAGCCTGTTCTGCATCAGAACCACCCAGAGCCCTGCAAACCCTCAGTGCCCCAGTCTGGCCCGCACAGAGGGACAATAACTCTGTCACCAGTCACTGCTCTGCCTTTGTCTCCTGGTTTGCACTCACTCTCTCAGCCCCTCCTGCCCACCCAGCACAATGCACCCCATCCGTGAGAGCTGTTTACAAAAAGCTGCGCTTCCTTTAGCAACGATTCCTGGGGCATTAAATACTTTAATTACCAGGAAAAACCAGAAATCACCATTCAGACCTGTCAGCAGCTTCAGCATGTTCCCAAATAATGCGAGCAGTGTAGTTTTGTTCTGTGCTGGAGACACTCAGTGAACTGTAACACAATGCTCTGAGCTCTCGGGTTCTTTTCCTGTTAAATATTACTCTGCCAGCTCTTTCCAGCACGCTGCTCAGCAGATTGAAAAAAAAAACAACAACAACTATACAACAAAAAACAAAACCAAAACCACAAACAAATCACCACCACCAAACCCGTATTTATGGTGCTGGTGTTGAATAAGTCAGGACAAGAGCTTCAGCGTCCCCGCTGATGAAAGGACACCGCCAGCGAGGGAAGGCGCTTGCAGCAGGCGCGCAGGCTTCTCTCCGTGCGGGGAGGAAACAAAGCAGTCCCAGTCCCGTCCCTTAAAGGCTCCCAATTAACGGAACAACTGCTCAGGCACCAGAGGGACAGAAAAACGTGCGAGGACATCTGCTCTCTGTTCTTTCTGGTTTAGAGGCACCGCTAAAGGAGTCGCGTTTCCCGTGGTACATCCACAGTGCCTCGCACACACACCCGGCGTAACCGCGCTGCCGCCGCCGCTGGCTCCGGCGGCAGAAAGTAACACAGCTTTGGGGCAGAAAGTTGAATTTATCCCCATTCAAGAGCGGTTCCTACACCCGGCACTGCCGCCGGGGCTACTCACGGAGGATGCTGCGGGCTCGGGGCTCCGGCGCTGCCGCTCCCGGCTCCCTCCGCCCGCC